>QLPN01002952.1:0-57080 GCA_003314395.1 Albatrellus ellisii
GTAGTGACAGTAAGTGAGATCTGATAAGGATTAGATGAGATAAGATGAAAGTAAGATCTAATCTTATCAGATGACAAGAGAAACAGAAAAGAAAGTAAAAAGAAATAAAAGACTAAATGCGTCAAAATATGGTGCCTGACACAGGGCACAAATGACAGCCAACATCTCCTTGTCATATATGTCATAGTTATGCTCAGCAGGGGACAAACCCTTACTGAGGTAAGCAACCAGGTGCCACTTGTTATCCTGTCAAAGCTGTGAAAGAACTGCACCAGTAGCATAGCCAGAACTATCTGCTTCAACTCTGAATGGATACTGCTCATCTGGAAATACTAAAACTGGTTCAGAACACACAGCATCTTGTAAATGAGTGAACGCCAACTGCTATTCTTCATTCCAATGCCACTTGACATCCTTCTGCATAAGTTCATTCAAGGGTTTGGCAATGTTTGAAAACCCAAGAATAAAACAATGATAGAAGTTGCAGAAACCCAAAAATGAGTGGACATCATGAGAGTTTTGTGGGATTGGCCAGTCTTTGATACCCTGTACCTTGACTGGATCCATAGCAATCTTGTCAAAAGAAATCTTCAAGCCCAGGAAGTCAATAGATGTCTGTTCAAATTCACATTTCTCTGGTTTGAGATAAAGTTTGTTATCTGTGAGTATTTGAAGGACCTCCTGTGTGACCTTACGATGTTCTTCCAATGTTGCTGTAAAGATCAAGATATCATCCATATAGACCACCACAACTCCTCGTGAGATAAGATCATGGAATAAGTGGTTCATCATCGTTTGGAAGGTGGCAGGGCTATTGCAAAGGCCAAAGAACATAACCAAAGGTTCAAATAAACCCTTGTTAGTGACAAAGGCAGCCTTCCATTCATCACCGTCTTTGATCCTGACATTGTTATAACCCCAACAAACATCCATTTTGGTGAAGTACCACGCTCCTCAAAGATGATCAATCAATTCTGAAATGAGAGGAAGAGGATAACTGTTCTTGATTGTCATGTAATTGAGCTTGCGATAATATTGAACAGGTCGAAGATCTCCAGATTTCTTTTTAATGAAGAAAAAAGGTGATGCCATAGGAGATTTCAACAGTTGAATACAACCACTCTTCAAATTTTCTTCAATAAACAACTCCAATTGTTTTTGTTCGTCTAAGGAAAGATTGTAAACTTTACCAGCTGATGGTTTTGCACCTGGTTTAAGTTCAATTGCATGATCCCAAGGATGTCTTGGAGGAAGAGATTCGAAAGCTTCTTTGTCGAATACCCTTTTGAAGTGATGATATGCTTTGGGTACGATATCTTCAAAATTCTTCTTCAACTTCTTCTTCTCTGCTTCAATGGCAAGTTCTTGGCTAATATTTTGAATGGATGCCTCCATTTCCTTCTGGTCAACCATAACCATCAATATCTGATCTCCTTCTTCAGCTGCTATCCTTTCTTTGGCTTCTTGATGTATAGATCGATTTTGCTGCTTCATCAGCTTTTTGTTTGACTTCCAGACTTGTCTGTCAGCCTTGAGACGTACTTCACATCTATGAGGGCATCTCGTGAAATATATTTTTCCCTGTAACCAGTCGATTTCAGGGTTGTGGATTTTCAACCACGATTCTCCAACAAGGATATTCTTCTTGCCCAGATTGCAGATTGCAACAGTAGCACGTTCAGTATGACCATCGATAGTCATGATGAAATCAATCATTTCTTCAATAGATCCTCCTTGATTGAGTGATCCATCAACATTGTAAACAGGAATAGGTTTTGCCAATTTTTTTGTGTTTAGATTGTTTTTCTTGACAAATTCCTTATTGACATATAATCTGGTAGCACCTGAATCGAGAAGAGCATCAACTTCTAAAATTGCTCCAGTATCCACTGTTTTGATTTTGAGTTTCATTTCAGGGAAGCTAGTGATGTCAAATAACGTTCTTCTGACATATTCCTTTTTCTTGACAGGAGGAATAACCTGTTGCACTTGAGGCTTCACTTCAGACTGAGAGTAAGATGGAGCAATGCATGTTAAATAAATTTGGGTACAAGCATTGAGACGATCAACATCTGTATCATCAGTCTGAAGCATAGAAAATCTATTGTAGGACAGTGAACTCGTGCTCAGTTCCTGTCCAACCCAAAACCCAATTGCTGTGCTCCACTCTTTGAGCCATTCAGATCGTTTAGTCGAAGACCATGTGCCTGAAACTCCTTCTGCATCTCAGCCAAGAAGTCTGCCTCATTCAGCACATGCATCTCTTGAAGAGTCCTCACATTCCCCCTTCTTTGTTGTTGTTGCCCCTGTGGGCGTCTTGGCTCGGGAAATTCTCTAGCAAAATGTCCTTCTTTGCCGCAGTTGAAACACAGGTGAGGGTGTGGTCCTCGAGCTCTGTCGACATCCATTGGTTCTCCTGCAGGCACAGTGGTGGATGTGAATTGACAAGGGGTAAAAGTACACTGTTGTTGCCCCTGTGGCCTTCCATACTGTTGTTGCTGCACTTGTCTTCTTCCCCAGGTCGACTCGAAGTTTTGCATATCCTGATATGCATACACCCTGATCCTTGCTCATCTCATCCATCCATCTAGATCACCAGGGAGAGGTGTCTCAACATAACAAGACTGGAGAAGAGGACAATTCATCCCTTTCTTGAACAATGTGCATAACGCACCATCATTATATCCAGATGCTGTTTTGTAGAGGAGGAATTCGGTGATATATTCCTCTATATGATGACCTCCCTGTGAAATAGTCATCAATTTCTGTTGAGCTGTTTGCTCTTCGTTGTGGTCTCCAAATGTGATCTTCATCAACGTGAGGAGTTCATTGAAATCTTTGAATGGTTCTTCATGTCTGTGAGCCTCTATTCTGTGAGCCTCTATCTCCCAAAGTACTCCTTTCTTCCATTCTTCAGCATATCCTCCTTTGATGTAAGACAGTATAACTGTCACTTTATCTTCGTCTTTATACTCTGGATGTGTGTGAAGGATGAGATAAATTTGATCCAAATATGATTGGAACTTCTTTTTGTCACCATCAAAGGGAGTTGGTTCTGCTACATGAACCTTGGGGAGGTGGACCCAGGGTTGGGGGCCTGTTCCAGATCCTGAAGAGTGAGCGCCTTCACCTGATGCTAGGCATGTCATCAGATCTGTCATCACTTGTTGTTGCTGCACTAGCAGCTTCTGTTGTTCCTGGATAATCTTCATCATCTCCCCAAAAGTTGGTGGTTCTTCGTCTGGATCCATTGGAGCAGATGGAGCAGCAGTTGGAGGTACTAGAGTTGCTGCTAAGGCTGTACCAAGACTGTCAATTTCTGATTCTAAGCACTGTGAGGTCAACAGTTCTTGATCTCCTAAGCTTGTGAATCGATTCCTTGAGTGTGATTCGGGCTCTTCGCTGTCTGATCGGTGTGCTGGTGGAGATGGTTGTCTCCGGCTCCATGCATTCCACTGGTTGTCTTGAGACAGATTGCTCAATGATCTGTCTGATTACTTCTATAAGTGTTCCTGTACTTCTGGTATTGAGTGATTTCAAGTCGATGGCACACTCAGTCATACAACAGAAGTACTATATTCTCAATAAATTGTGTGGATGATAAAGCAAATGAACAAGAAGACCATGAAAACTTTGAACGACAAAATGTCTACACTAATATGTAGATGTTTGAGGACCTCCTGCTATATAAGATGTGAAGTGATGATGGGGATTGATATGGAAGGCATGATTGGGGTTAGCTCCTAACTCTAGGAGGACTGGGGGAGGGACGAGGGAAGGATCGTTGTAGTATTGATATAAAAGCGATCTGAAGAGAAGAGGAGGGTACTTAATACAGTACTGCTTATCCTGATTCTTCCAATGCTTTGATCTTGGATTGGGAAAGATCCAAAAGGGGAACCTCTCGTAGTTTGTCATGGGTTCGTTGTGACATTGAATGATGATGCATGTGTGCCAGGCAAGAAGGCGATGACGAAGATGTAGATGAGTGGTGGAGGGATGGGTGGGAGGAAGGAGAGAGTAAAAATTTACATTTAAACCTTTGTCAAGGAGTTGCTCTGTCCTAGAGCGAGTGTGTGGGGGACAAAGGTGGCGTGTGGAAGGGGCAGGTGGTCCCGGAGCTGTCAGATGACTCACTGAGTTCCCAGGTATCTGGGTATTGTACATCGTCCTCCCAGAATGTCCACAATTGCGTATCAATCGCTCAACTCCAAGTGTCCACCACATGCGCACTGTGGAGGATGTCACTGGGTGAGAGGTGGAGGTGTAGGGGGTGAACACTAAAACAACCAACGACAATTTGAAGAGTAGAGGATGGTGAGCAAAGGACATAAACTTTAGTCCACAAGCTGCAAGTACACTCACTCTCATGTTTCTGCCACTTACAGTGATGACAGAAATGGAGAGGAGGGCAAGGAAAAAAGTGTTGGCAATAGAAGCGCTTCTGCTCACATTTCGGTTTGTGAATGAAGCCTATGGTGTAGAATGGGTTGCAGACGAATTAGTGGTGGAAGCACTGGTCTGCAGGAAAGGGAGGGAGAGGAAAGGTGTGGCGGGGGAGGGAGTTCTGATCAATTGTGAGGCCGACGCTATGTCGAAGCCAAACAACTGAGGAAGGATGCTAAAACAAAAGGACAATCATGCTTAGACTAGTGGATATCCCAGATATATTAGCATATAGTAAAAGAGAGGAAAGAAGAGTATTGTACCTAGCGGATATCCCAGATGATCAGAACTGGGGAATAGACCACTAGGAGTCCTATGTATATATAGTACCCTGAAGCATGCACAGACCATGCAGTACAGTATAGGGCTGGAGAATGAGAAAGTGAAGTAATGACATCATATCTAATAATAGAGGGGATGTGTCATCACTGACTGAGGCTCCGCAGCAACTGTGGGAGTGATTGGTGATGTTCCACAGCAGGTGTGAGAAGGATTGGTGAGCATGTGCAGTATATGTGAGAAAATGAGTCACAACTAAAGATAGAATGGGCCAATTGGGGATTGGATGACATGTATGTCATTGGCTGATAAAGATGAAGAGAAAGAGTACATGACTGTGAGGATCGCTTTGATAGATCAGGAGTGATTGTAAGATCTAAGATGATATGAATGTAAGAAAATAGAGGAAAATGGAGAAAGAAATATAGAAAATAATAGCAGCCTGACAACCATCTTATCTGAAACTGTCATGGCAGCAAGGGCATGGGTGTTGCTCAAAGGAGCCTACAGCAAGCAGTCCACCATGGGAGTGTTTGTTCAGCTCCAAGCCTTATTCACCTGCAAATACAACATGCACACTCCCCTCACTCCTCAGTTTGATGCACTGCTAGTTGCATGGGAATGACTCACAGCCTCTGGTGTCACCATCACTGAGCAGCAGATGTGCTTCATAACCCTACATGCTCTCCCAGCCTCTTGGGGGCACTTCACTTCATCTGTACTTGCATCTTTGGATATCACTCAACTCAACCTTGGGGACATCCAAGGTTGCATACTAGATGAAGAAGCATGCATCAAACCTGCCACCACACTTGCAGCCTTCCATGCTCCCAACAATCCTCAGAAGCACAACTCAAGTTTCTGAACTCATTGCAAGAGGCACAACCACATGATTGATACCTGTTGGGCCTTACACAGAATGCCAGAGGATGTGAAGGCACAGTTAGAGAAGGGCAAAGCTACAGGAGTAAAGGAGCCACCAGATAGTGGTGGAGGACATACCTCACTAAACCATTTGTCTACTACTTCCCAAATTGACACTTGCTACTACAATGGCTGTGGCCTATGGATGCTTGATTTGGGATGCACAGATCATATAACACTTCACTGCTCCAACTTTGCCACCTACAAAACCTTGGCCCTGTGTAGCATTACTGTAGGGAATGGCAACACTATACCCTGCCTTGGTGAAGGAACCAGAATGGTTACACATCAGCTACCAGATGGAGGAATGGTGTCTCTCTCTCTCTCTGGCCTGTTGCATGTCCCCTCCACTACTGGACAGTTCCTGTCAATCAGCAAGTTGGATACCTTAGGTTTCAGCATCACATATGAAAAAGGATCCTGTGTAATTACAAAAAATGGGTGGTGCTTTAGTGTTGGGTTCCTTGTCAGACTCCTACTGCTGACTTTATTCCCTACTGTTATTTTATCTTTTCTTTTATGTTTTCCTTTAGATCATCTGATAAGATAAGATCTTCATCTTATCTTTTATCTCATCTTATTAGATATCTTACTTACTGTCGTTATGGTCATCTCGGGGATTGTTCCCACACTTGCTGCACTTCTTACTACTGTAGACCTACCCTTAAGTACTGCGCCTGGTCTGTGCACCAATCCATAGTACTATAAGTAGAGAGGTAGTTAGATGAATAGACCCCAGCTTGTTACAGCTGGTTCATCCCCTTCTTCTATGGTCTGAGTCCTCTCATCCCTTGGGCCTAGATCCAAGGCAGCTCCCAGTAAGCCTCTCCAAAGGAGAGCAGGGATAAGTCGGGTTTCCGTGGTCTCGTGCTATGGGCTGCCGCCGTAGGCTTGACGATCCTGACATTCCTCCAGAATGGGACTTACTGGTTGTGCCTGTATGAGATGTTGTCTCTCAACTCACACACATCACCTGCCCCAACTGTCCATCTCTGGCATGAGTGGTTAGGACATTTATCAGATGATGTAATCTGCTATATCCAAGTGACTCAACCCACTGGTTTTGTCCCTCCAGTTTCTTCTCCTGTTCATGGTGAGGCTTGTGTTGGATGCCTTAAAGGCAAATTTCCCAGAGCCTCCTTTTGTTTATCCCATTCCTGGGCTCCATCTGTTCTCCACCTTGTCCATTTGGACCTTGTTGGTCTGCTTGGCACAGCTGCTGTCAGCTCCAAGTCTCTCTATTTCACCACCTTCCTTGATGATTACTGTTAAGAGGCACTTGCTTTGGCACCTCATAATGGTTTTCTTTTCCTTTTTCTTTTTCTTTCTTTATTTTTACTTACTATAAGTGTAGTATTAGTTGCAGCAGTGAGCTTAGCTCCTACTTATAGTAAGGACTCATTTCCTTTTTCTTCTATAGTACTTAAGTATTTACATACTTAAGTGTGAGCTTAGCCCCAAGTACTATATCAGACTTATTGTCTTTGTTTTATTTATAATAACATTTACTTGCTAAGGACTATTATTATATAACTAGCAAGGACTCCCCTTTCTCATTCTTATTTATCCTTGTTTACACCTTGTTCATTTCATGCTTGTGGCTGAGCCACTTATATCACATGGACACATACTTACTGCACATTGCTGTGCAACTTTACTATAGTTAGATCTCCAGTTTTGTATAAATAGTTGACAAACTGGTGGTCTTAAACTCCAGTCTTGTCAACTTCACAATCTAGGGATTCTCCTAGACTGCACTTGACCTAAAACTCACTTCATCCTCTAAGAACTAAGTCTAGGATCTCTAAGCCACACTAAGCATTGTTATGACACCCTAAACTTGTCACTCTGGATCCTTGTATAGTCATTGGTGGAATCATCCTCATCACTATCTTGTTAATCCCAATCTTCATTGTCATTAGGAACATCTATTATGCATATCAAGCATGTATTCACTACCTTGTTACTAGGGGTATTGTTACAGACCTTCCCTAAGACTGTCCAATAGGCCACTCTTAGCAATTACTCTGGTTTTGGGGTTATCTACCCTCTGCAGTGCAAGGATCAGCTGTCCAATTGCTCTGTGGCACTACCTTGCTCACTCCCTTGTGCTGTTCAGTAGACACCCTATGACTCTCCAGACCAATAGGGGAGGTGAATACCTCAATGCTACCATCAGTCAACTACCACTTGACTGTGGCATTGAACACCAGCAGACTGTACTGTACTCACTGCAGCAAAATGGGTGCACTGAACATTGGAATAGGACCATCCTTGACTGGGTACTTTCCCTGTTGCATCATGCATGCCTCTCAGGTGGTTTTTGGGAGTTTGCTATTTGTATGGCTGTACACACCTACAATCTCTTGCCCATGCATCACCTTGGGTGGCTCACCCCAACTGCCATCTGGTCACCTGTGGAATCACCTCCTGATGTCTCACATTTGCATGTTTTTGGCTGTTGTGCCTGGGTATGTGTTCCTAATCAGCAATGTTCCAAGCTTGACCCCCATGCACATCCACTAGTCTTCATGGGGTATCAGCCTGGCATGAAGGGGTGGCTGTTCTGTTCTGGGATAAGGGTGCTCACCATGTCATCACTAGCAGGGATGCCATTTTTGAGGAAGGCATTTTCCCCACATGCAAAGCTGCAACATTGCCATCCATGTTTGACATTTTTCTGCCACCCCCTCCTGTCCTGCATGCCAGCCATGGTGGCAACTCTGACAATGATAGTGGTAGTGACAATGAGGATGCAGACAACAGTACTCTCACTGAATCCACCATTCCTGCTGCTCCCCTGCTGGATCCCTGGGTGTCTCCACTATGGCCACCTCCTGCTCCTTCTTTGGTGCCTGTGCCCATCACAGCATTGGACTCTCCTCCTGTGGCATCCTCTGATGTGCCTGTCCCTCCTGTGCCTGTGGTCCCCACTCCAGCTCCTGCAGGAACATCATCTTTTTTGCCTGTTACTCCTCTGCATGGTCCATCTGCTGTTCCTGCCAACACCCCTCCTTGTGTGCATGCTCGCTGCACTGCATGCCTAGGGCCTGATGTGCCTGCACCATCATGGCACTGCCCAGTTGGGTCTCCTGCTCATCAGCATGGCTGCCAGCATCTCATTGATGCCAACATACCTGTCATTCACCAGTGTGAGTGCCTAGTGTGGTACCCTGCTTGTTTCCATGATAGTGCATATGGCTCTTGTGCCTTTGTCGACATCTTGGGTGAAGGGGGGCTGGATAGATGATGATGATGATGATGATGATGATGATGATTTTGCAATGCCATGAGGCAAACCATCACTCTTGTCACTTCTTTCCCATGCTGTTACACATGACTGACTCACTCTCAGGCAAGCACTATCTGGACCTGACAGCAACTCCTGGTGTACTGCCTGCACAGAGGAACTGGCATCATTAAAAGACCTGCATACCTGGGACCTTGTAGATATGCCAGCTGGCCACAACTCAGTGGGAAACAAGTGGGTATTTAAACATGAAGCTGATGGTCACTACAAAGCACACCTTGTTGCCAAATGTTTCACCCAAGTCCATAGAGTCAACTATACAGAAACCTTTTCCCCCATTGCACAATTTGAATCTCTCCACACTCTATTAGCCATTGCTGTGCTGGAAGACTGGGAGGTACATTCCATGGATGTCAAATCCACCTTCCTCAATGGAGATCTAGATGAGGAAATCTACATGGAGCAGCCCCAAGGGTTTGTTGTGCCCAGAACAGAGGGAAAGGTTTGTTGGCTATCCAAAGCCATATATCGCCTAAAGCAAGCATTGTGGCAATGGCACCAGAAGATGCATGGGTCACTACTCAGTCTCTCTTTCACTTGTACCCTCTCGAATTCAGGCATCTATGTCTCAATGAACTCCACCCATCTGCTTATCATAGTGCTCTATGTAGATAACATCACCATCCTAGGAGGATCACTACAGGAAGTTGAAGCATGTAAAGCAACCCTGAAGACCCTGTTTGAGATGATGGATCTAGGAGAAATTAAGTCTTATCTGTGTTTACACATCACTCAGGATAGAGACCAGCACACTCTCGACATTGATCAGGAAGCATACATTTCAGATGTCTTAGACCACTTTGGAATGACTGACTGCAACCCTATGGCAACTCCTCTTCCCTCTAACATTTTGCTCACCAAAGTGGAAGATACATACACTGCCCCTTCCTCACTTCACAGTGATTATCAACAACTCATTGGGTCCCTTCTCTATGCTGCCATTGTTTCCAGACCTGATATGGCATTCACAGTCATGAAGCTATCACAATTCCTGTCTAATCCCCTTCCTTCATACCTCTCACTGGCACACCATGTCCTACACTACCTCAGAGGGAGTTTGCACTTCTGTATCCAATATGGTGGACTGGAAGGAACTGGGGTTATAGGGTACTCTGACTCTGATTGGGCAGCAGACAAAGATGATCACAAGTCCATCAGTGCATATGCATTCCTTCTGGGTGGAGGAGCAATCATGTGGTCATCTAGAAAACAGCACACTGTGTCACTCTGATCAACCAAAGCAGAATACATGTCTCCTTCACAGGCTGCAGCACAAGGGATGTGGCTACAATCACTGTTGAAGGAGATAGGTTTTGGTTTCACTTTCCCTCTTTCACTCTATGGGGATAACAAATGTTTGATTGACATCACAACAAATCCCATCATAATGTGTGGCACCAAACACATAGACATTCGCCATCACTACATATGTGAATGCATCTCCTCTAACAACATATATTATATAACATACACTTTCCCTTTTTGTCTACATACTGTACTCACACACACACACACACATACATGGGTACACACATACATGGGTACACACATCCTACTGTACAAAGGCCTCTGGTCCATGCACTACTAGCTTTACTATAAGTAGCACATGCATATATGATACAATATAAGAACTATTTCAAGCTCCACTTGTTGCTAAGAGTGGCCTATCTGACGGTCTTAGGGAAGGTCTATATTAGTACTCCTGGTAACTGGAGTTTGAACGCATGTTTGATGCACATAATAGAGTTTCCTGATGACAATGAAGAT
Source organism: Albatrellus ellisii (assembly GCA_003314395.1). Taxonomy (NCBI): domain Eukaryota; kingdom Fungi; phylum Basidiomycota; class Agaricomycetes; order Russulales; family Albatrellaceae; genus Albatrellus; species Albatrellus ellisii. The sequence continues at coordinate 10,727 of QLPN01002952.1, forward strand.
TGGGATCAACAATATAGAGATGAGGATAATTCCACCAATGACGATATGAGGATCCAGGGTGACAAGTGTAAGATGTCTTTAGTGATGTTTAGTGACTTAGAGGTCTTAGACTTAGTTCTTAGAGAGTGAAGTGAGTTTGTAGCAAGCTTAGATCAAGCACAGTGTAAGGAGAATCCCTAGATTGTGAAGTTGACAAGACTGGGGTTTAAGACTGCCAGTCTGTCAACTATTTATACAAAACTAGCAATCTAACTATAGTAATGTTGTGCAGTAATGCGCAGTAAGTAAATGATAATGTGCAGTAAAGTGCAGTCAGTACACATCCATGTGATATGAGTGGCTCAGCCACAAGCATGAAATGAACAAGAGGTAAACAGAAGTAAATAAAGACAAGAAAAGAGAGTCCTTGCTAATTGTATAGTAATAGTCCTTTAGCAAGTAAATGTTATAATAAAGAAAGAAAGATAAAAGGATAAAAAAGATAAGTCTAATATAGTACTTGGAGCTATGCTCACACTTAAGTATGTAAATACTTAAGTACTATAAAAGAGAAAAGAAATTGAGTCCTTACTAAGTAAAGTGGAGCTAAGCTCACACTTGTAGTAATAATACTACACTTTACTATAGTAAGTAAGATGAAAGAAAAAGAAAAAGAAAAAAGAAAATGCATTACAAGGTGCCAAAGCAAGTGCCTCGTAACACTTGTGTGAATGAACTGTATTTCACACAACCAGCTATAGTAGATGTCTTTGCTTCATCTGCTGACAGTTCTGACCACATCTTGACATCCCCATCTTTCTCCTGTTTGTCTGCTATCTTTTGAAGGAGTGGAATATTATTTGTCAATATTGCTTGTATGTGGTTTTGTTTGATGAAAAATTCTGGTTTAAGCAATATGACATTCTTGTTGTCATCTTCCACCCCCTCTTTATGATCCACATGTCTTGAGAGGAGATCTGGTTTGGCTGAACTCTTTCCTGGTCTGTGGGAAAGGTGGAAGTTGAACCTAGAAAGAAGTTGAGACCATTAAGCCTGGTCACAGATCAATTTCTGGGCACTCATAAGGTACTCTAGGTTTTTGTGATCTGTGAGGATCTTGACAGGACTATCTGTTCCTTCTAGATAGTGTTGCCATTGCTCCAGTGCACATATAATGGCCAACATCTCTTTGTCATATATATCATAGTTTCTCTCTGCTGGAGATAAACTTTTGCTGATATACGCCACTGGGTGCCACTTCTCATTATCTCTCATCTGTGAAAGTACTGCACCTGTAGCATATCCTGAACTGTCTGCTTCTACAAGATAAGGATGATGGGGTTCAGGAAAGACTAAGACAGGTTTAGAGCACAACACTATCTTTAGGTTTTCAAAGGAGTCTTTTTGTTCCTGTTCCCAATGCCATTTACTATCTCTTTGTAGAAGGACATTCAAGGGTTTTGCTAATTCAGAAAATCCTCTAATGAAGCAACAATAGAAGTTGGTGAAACCCAGAAAGGAGTGGACTTCCATGATGGATGTTGGTGTGGGCCATTCTGCTATCCCTTGAACCTTGACTGGATCCATCATGATTTTGTCAAAGGATATTTTCAGCCCAAGATAATCTATTTCCATTTTTTCAAAATCACGTTTTTCTGGTTTCAAATAGAGTTTGTTATTGTGTAGAATTTTGAGGACTTCTTCAACAATGAGATGATGTTCTTCTAACGTCGCAGTGAAGATGAGGATATTGTCCATATGAACTACCACTTTGCCCTTTGTGATGAGTTCTCTAAAGAGATGATTCATCATAGTTTGAAAGGTGGCAGGGCTATTGGTAAGTCCAAAGAACATAACAAGAGGTTCAAATAAGCCTTTATTTGTAATGAAGGCAGCCTTCCATTCATCTCCTTCTTTGATTTGAACATTGTTGTATCCCCATCTTATATCAAGTTTGGTGAAATATTTTGCCCCTTTGAGTTTGTCTATCAATTCTGAGATAAGAGGTAGAGGATAAGAATTTTTGATAGTCATTTCATTGAGACGTCAATAATCTTGAATTGGGTGTAATTCCTCTGATTTCTTCTTAGTAAAGAAGAATGGCAATGCCATAGGTGATTTTGAGGGTCTTATGCATCCAGTTTTCAAGTTGTCTTTGATAAATTTCTCCAACTCTTGTTGCTCAATGAAAGATGAATTGTACACTTTCCCATGTGCATCTTTGCATTTGGCTTCAATTCAATAGCATGATCCCAAATACATTTTGGAGGCATTTCATCTAAAGATTCCTTTGCAAATGCTGATTTGAATTTATGATATGCTTTGGGAACAATATCTTGAAAGGATTTTTTGATTTTCTTCTTTTCTGCCTCTATCACCAAATTTTGCAATATATTTCAAATTGCAGCATCCTTCTCATCATCTCCTATCATGATGCAGAGAATGTGATCTCCTTGTTGTACTTCATCATTGTCTTCTTCTATCTCAACCATTTGAGGTACTTCTTTCTTCAGCTGTTCTGTCTTCTTCTTTCATTCTCATCTTTCTTCAACTACTTGTAGATGACATCTTCTGGGACAATGTGTAAATGATATGAGCCCAGTGTTCCAGTCTATTTCTGGATTATGGATTTTAAGCCAGGTTTCTCCTAAAATTAGGTTGACCTTGCCAAGTCCAGTAACACAGAATGTCATTCTTTCCATATGATTTTGGACTTTGACTATTATATCCACTGTTTCTTTGATGGATCCTTGCTCATTTCTTGATCCATCAACATTATAGACTGGTATAGAAATTGGGAGTTTCTTTCTGCCAAGATGATTTGTTTTCACAAATTCTTTGTCTATATAACACATGGTAGCTCCAGAATCTAATAAGGCTTCAATTGTTATGCCTTGTCTGTTTTCTGGTATCTTGATTTCTACTTTTACCATGGGTAACTCTTTGTTCCCATGATAACATGCTTTTCTTTTTCTTGAGAGGGTGTACTCTCAGATGTCTCTTTCTCAGTCTTTATCTCTGATGCAATGTTGTTAAATATTTCATCAACAGGATCACATACATTTGTGTGATCAACAGTGCCATTGTCTGGAGTAAGTACTGAGAACATATTCTTGGACAGCTCAGTGACATCTACTGGCTGTCCACTGCAAGACCCAACTGCTTCCTTCTCTCTCCTTCATTGAAGATCATCTTCTTGAAGTCTACCATGGACATCTTTCATATCTCCTCATGTATTTCTTCCTCTGAGGACAAACATTTGCCCTATGCCCTTCTTTTCTGCAGTTGAAACATATCAAGGGCCTTCATCTTTGTGCTGCATCTACATCCATTGGTACTGTGGCATTACTTTCTTTCTGCAGTTGACTTGTAGGTGCAGGCGTTTGTTTGTATTGATTATAGCATGGGTAACCTTGTGGGATTTCCCTTGCTTGCATGAGTTGTTTAAACTCCTGCATGTGTCTGGCCATAGATTGAGCAATGTTTTGCCATTCCAAATAGGTGACTGGTGGAGGATTGATGTTATAGATTTTTAACAGAAGATCACTGTTAAGTCCATAGCAATAACAATTGATGAGAGCATATTCATCATATTTTGTTTTTGCCACTATTAACAGGAATTCTGTCATGTATTCCTCTGCTGTCTTCCCCATTTGTTGTATTCAATGTAGCACTCACTGCACTGTATGTGTTTTGTCTGGATCTCCAAACTAATCCCTTATTTTTGCATCAAAGTCTACCCAGGAAGTAAAAGGCATGGGGTGTAGTGGGTTGAGGGGATTAGCCTCATTTCATTGCTGTTTAGTAACTTGTAGATTCCTCCATGCTTCTGTGCTTCCTCCTATCATGTAGGAGAGGGTATATATAATTTGATTGCTGTCAGTCCACATTTTGTTTGCAGCAAACACCAGAAATGATTCTTGGATGAACAAGTCAAGCTCGTCTTGCTTCCCCAAGAATGCTGTAGGTGGTGAAACTTTTACTCAGTGTTGGGCAAATATGTGGCCCATTAGGGCATTTGGTAGGCCAGAGGTACTGGTGGGAATAGGGGGCTGGACTAATTGGTTCATCATAGCTGTCATGTCTTTCATTGCCTTTGCTACATCTGCCATTGCTGTGTCCAGTTGAATTATTGTGTCACTCTGTTCTTTTTGTACCTTGGCCTGCTGTTTTATCTGATCATTCATCATCTCCATCACTCCCTCTACATCCAGTAGGCATAGCCTCCTTGTTTCATTTTCATGTCTTTCTTCTCTTGCCCTTGCTTCTGAGGAGTTTTCTACCATTAGTAGGGACTCTCTCATTTCCTGTGTGCTTGGTCCTGGTAGACTCATTTTGGAAGATGAATCTTTGGGGGAAAGAATTTCTATATGGGCTGGTTCAGTCATGGTACTCTGGAAAGAAGTGCCAAGGGAATTCCTCAGGATGGTCATTGTAGTATGGGTTTTGAAGATGGAAGAACCAGATGGCCTGTTGTTGGGTGTAGTAATTGGTGTTGGCATAGAAATGCTGGAGAGCAATAGAAGTCTTTGGACAAGTTGGTGGTGAAAGAGTGCTGAATCTGGTGTAGGATTTGCCAGATCTAGTTCTCTTTTCCAAGTGTCAAATGCACAGAATGGTGAAAATAAGATTGTGTGAAGTGAAGACTCACCATTTTCTTCAAGGGAATAGGCCTTTCAAACACAAAATGGAAGGGTGGAGAGTAGGTAATGTATGTAGAGGTAGATATGTGCTACCAGTACTAAAAGAAGATCATGTTATAGTAAAATGTATAGTATTCCTGGTCCAAACAGTTGTCAGGAAGTTCTTTGATGCCCCAGTAAGTGGTAGACACCCTTGCACCACTCACTGAGGCAATTTAAGGCCTGGCACTGCAGTTGAACTATGAAGAAAATAGGAACACTATAACAGTATAATGCTCTCTTGAGCAGGGAAGGAGGGGAGTGATGATTTGAAATAGATAAGGGGAGGAATGTGAGGTTGCTAAAGGGAGCTTTATACAATTGTGAGGTGCATGCTGAATAGTGAGGTCACAAAAGTAAGAGGAGGAGAGGATGGGTGAGAGATGAGACAATACTCTCTAAGATGAATCACACTATGTAGCAGATATCTCAGATGTATAAAGCTAAAGAACTATCTACTACAAGAGACTTCTTATATACTACAGAGATCAGTGCACAGACCATGTGCTGTCACTGTAGGGTAGGCATATGTAAGTAAGATGCACAGCATTGCACTACATCAGTAAGCATCTGTGGGAAATGTAGTCATAACTGTACAGTAAGCAGCCCAATGACTAAATAGGTATGAGTCATAGATGATTGTGATAAGATCTACTAATTATCTGATAAGATGAGATAAAATATCTCTAGTAGATCTTGAGTGATAAGAATAAAATAAATTGTTAAATGAAGAGAAAAATAAGTATGTTCTGACAATGGCCTGTTGTCATCAGGTTATGGGCCCTGCCCAGGTCATCTGCACTACTCTACTCTCCACACTCACTCTCAGGATCACAGCTTTCTGTTGGCATTCTGTGACTAACATCTCCTTCCTTTTTTGTCTCCAATACTATACATGCACATACACTCATATACATTCACACACACACATTACTATAGGTAGATTGTAGTTATGACTAATAGGAATCAGGAACATTTGTATCCTCCTCCTGCACATGGCCTGGCATCAACAGGTAATGGGCCCTGCCTGGGTCATATGTGGGACTCTCCTCTTTGTCATCTCACTTGGGGCTGCCACTATTGTGTATTCCCCAACTCTGTCACTTTTTGTCACTATCTCTCAATTCCTCCACACTTATCTCTCTAATTGAATGCAAAAAACCCATTTCATCCTTGAAGAACTAGGGTCACTCCTTACCACAATCACAAACCAAGACAAAAACAAAGATGCTGAGAAGGCAAAAGCCAAAGCTAGCATACATGTGATGTCTTCCTCCTCTGCATTTGACATCCACCTGGGAGAATCTAGCTCTTGGATGCTAGACTCTGGCTGCACTGATCACATCACACCACATAAGGAAGACCTAGTCAATTACATCACAACTCCTTTATGTAGTGTCACAGTTGGAAATGGGTCATCTATTGCATGTCTTGGTACTGGATCCTGCATATGCACACATATCCTTCCCCATGGTAACTCCTTAGTGCTTTCCCTCTCCCATGTGTTGTATGTTCCTGGAGTGTTGGAACACTTTCTATCTGTCAGTAAACTGGACTGTCTTGGTTTCAGGATCACATACAAAAATGGCTCATGCACCATCATGAAAGATGGCATATCTTCAGTGTCAGAACACTCCACAATGGAACCTACTCAATTTCCTTATCCCCAGCCTCCAGTCTCCATGAAATAGCCTCTCCCTCCATCTGCCTCTGGCATGAACACATTGGTCACCTTTCTGAGGCAGTTGTCAGTTGCATCAAGCCCTCACAACTCACAGGTTTCACTGCCCCAACATCTACCTCTTCCTCCTCACCATGTTCTGGATGTTTTCAAGGAAAATTGCTGCATTCTCCCTTTCATCTATCACATGCTCCTGCCACCAAAGTGCTTGGTCTAGTTCACTCTGACTTGGTCAGGCCTGTTGGCACAGCATATATTGGATCAGGCAACATCTACTTCACCACCTTCTTGGATGACTGCATGGGTTATGGTATGGTATACCCTCTTCATCAGAAGGACCAATTGTCCTTGGTCCTCAAGCATTACCTGAATTGCATACACACCATGTTTGGCTGATGGCCTAATGTGTTGTGGTCTGACAGAGGAGGTGAATACATTAATGCTAGAGTTGATACCCTACTCCTGGACCACAGAATCACCTACCAACATACTGTGCCATATTCACCACAACAAAATGGACATGCAGAACAGTGGAACTGCACTATCCTTGATTGAGCACTGTCCCTCCATCATGCCAGTCTCTCCCCTGGCTTCTGGGAATTTGCTGTTCACACCATGGTACATACATACAATCTGTCACATGCACACTGTCTCAATTGGAACATGCCTGTGTCATGTTGGACACCCTCTGAAACCCCTCTGGATGTCTTGTATCTCTGGGTTTTTGGTTGTGAGCCTGGGTCTGAACTCCAGATCATCAGCACTCTAAGCTAGATCCCCATGCCAGACCTCTCACCTTTGTAGGATATGAAGCAGGCACTAAGGGATGGGTTTTCTGGGACAAGGTATTGTGGTATTGATATGTACTGTGGGCTTGTGATAACAGACACTACAACCACAACCACAACATTTGCTGAGGGATGTGAGTCATAAGATTCTCTAGACACCAAAGTTGTAATAGTTAGTAGTTTAGTGCAATTAATGCAATAGCATGATGTGATGAAAAAGCAAAAGGAAAATAAGACATGGATGTGATATGATAATTGTAATGATGACCATGCAGTAGTAGACTCAACACAGTAATATCTCAATGCAACACAATGCAATGGAGAATGCAATGCAATAATAGACATGACCTGCAAGGAACATGTTGAGATCTGGGCAAGGCAGCAAGCAGAGAGAAGTGTTGTTATTATAAGGTTCTTCACCAACTCTCTTCTATTTCTCTAATTTTGCATTTCCAGACTTTGTGTTACATTTACTTATATCTGTACTTGTGCTCATGCATTTGACTTGTTATTTTACCCACACCCGTGGTATACTGTTATAGTTCATACTCCACAGTTACACATACTATAAAGGAGTCCTCGGTGGTGCAGCTAGTTCTCTACTTGCTCACTTTGGACTTCAGGTACTGTACATTTGTCTCTGTCTTGTTTACCTACTTGCTCACTTTGTACTTCAGTCCCCCACTTAGTGTGGTGTCTAGAGTACTCTCCATTGCAATACCACAAGTCCTTTATTGTCCCTTAACAAGAATACCACATCATAAAAAGAAGTAGGTATCAAGCCCAAAAACAGATTGAGATTGAGAGAAGGGCTAAAGCCCATCAAAGCAAGAGGAGAGGGCAAACTGCCACATCTGTAAGATAGAGAAGATGTGTACTGGAGGGTAGAGGGTACACAGAAGAAAGAGAGAGCTGCATAGAGCAGGTATGTCAGAAGAGAGCTAAGAGAGTAGAAGAAATACTCACCTCAGCACATGCAGAAGTGCTGAGGTGAGACCAAGACAAAGTGAAGAAGATATAGTAAGAGCTAGATAGAGTTTAAGATGAGCTCAAACCATGAAGAGAAAAGAAATACCAATAATATGAGATAGAGATAAGTATACTTAATAATTAAACAGTGTGATCAGCATCATAAGGTAGTGAGAAACCAACAGAACATGCACTTTCTTGATAGTGAGACACATGGGGAGAAGAGTGGAATGTGCTTTTTTGTGAATTGACTCAGACAAGAGAGGGGAGATAAATTGTGGGCTGGGGAAATCTGTTTGTTTCTGACAGACAACACACCATTTAAATACAAGTATAGCTCCAACACTGGAGCACAACAAAACAAAACAGAAAATTTGCAACATAGGGTTGATCATAGGGATATTTGCAATGAGGTGGAGTCTGGATGTGAACTATCACAGTATCATGCTATACGGATGAGCTAAATAGGAAAAGCACTGATCACACCAAATGCTGACTTTGTGACTCATGACTCCATGGACCATGTCTTGGCCCATACATCTTATCAGTCCTGCTCCTTGTTGGCCAAACCCAGTCCTATAGTCTGATGCCTAACAAATGTGTGATTGATGTGACTATGGATGATTGTTGTGTGGCATGTTAATGTCACTGTGTTCACCTGATGTCACTGATGGTTGTTTTCTGGCATTATGTGTGCATGATGCTTATCATCTCCTCCCAACTGAAATCTTGACTGTCCACAGTCAATGCAGTCAGACACAAGACACAGCCAGAAGGCATGACTTGTGGGGGATGGCACAGGTGGAGCAAATGAATGAGCAGATGAAGTAGAGCACCAGGGGATGGATGGGCAGGTATAGATACACTCTCCAAGGTGCAGCATGGCACAACATGGATGAGGTGGGTATAGGATAACCATTACTGAATGCAGGGGAGCCAATGCAGGACAAGGGGCAGAACATGACTAGGCAAGGATGAGGGATGGTGCATGGGGACATGACAGATGGTGAGCAGAGATGTGAGTCAGGAATGGGCAAACTGGAGGGAAAACTGGAGTGCAGCAATAGGAACAGGTAGCAAAATTAGAGCATGGGGGTGTTATGAGGCACTTGCTTTGGCACCTTGTAACATGTTTCTTTTTTCTTTTTCTTTTTCTTTCTTTTTACTTACTAGTAAAGTGTAGTATTATTACTACAAGTGTGAGCTTAGCTCCACTTTACTTAGTAAGGACCCTCTTTTCCTTTCTCTATTATAGTACTTAAGTATTTACATACTTAAGTGCAAGCTTAGCTCCAAGTACTATATTAGACTTATCTTTTTCTCTTTATCTTTCTTTTATTTATTATGACATTTACTTGCTAAGGACTATCACTATACAATTAGCAAGGACTCATTGTGTCTTGTCTTTATTTACCTCTGTTTATCTCATGTTCATTACGTGCTTGTGGCTGAGCCACTTATATCACATGGATGTGTACTTACTGTGCTTTACTGTGCCTTATTGTTTACTTACTGCACACTACTGCACAACTTTACTATACTTAGATCACTAGTTAGTATAAAAGATTGACAAACTGGCGGTCTTAAAACCCCAGTCTTGTCAACTTTGCAATCTAGGGATTTACCTTTACTGCACTTGACTTAAGCTTGCTATCAACCTCACTTTACCTCAGAACTAATTCTAAGATCTCTACAAGTCATTTAACACATCACTAAGACATCTTACACTTGTCACCCTGGACTCTCAAATAATCATCAGTGGAATTATCTTCATCACTATCGCTTTGATTCCCATCTACATCATGATTTGGAATCTCTATTACATCTTCTCAAGCACATATTCAAACTCTAGTTACCAGGAGTACGATCATAGACCTTCCCTAAGACTGTCCAATAGGCCGCTCTTAGCAGGGGGAGGGTACAGAGAAAGAAAAGAGATGAGAGAATTTTTTTTTGGGGATGAGGGGAAGAGAGAGAGAGAGAGATGGAAAAATGAGAAGGGAGTGCTGATCAGAGAGGGAACAGGGAAAGGCAAGATAGAGCAAAAATATGGTGGGGAGAGCAAAAGGGCATGAAGGATGAGGAGAATGGAGTCTGCTTTTTTTTTTTTTGAGGTGACTGTTGTTTTTCAGTGAGATAAAGAAAAGAGAAAGATGGAAACATGAAAGGGAGCAACAAACATGGAGGGGGGGCAAAAAGTCATGCAGCAAGTGTGAAGGTGCAGGCACTCCTGCCCTAAACTGGGGAGCATGATAAAAGGACTGCCACCATGAAGCTTCATCAACACTGTCTTCTTCAGCCACTGACATCAGCCAACATGTCCCACACTTCATCCTCCACACTACCACTGACCATGCACTCATGTGCATTCAAGTGTGGGTGCACTTGACACTCACCAAGTGGCCCCAAGGTGAAGGACTCATTGAGGAAGCATACTGCATGTGGACAGCAGGCACCACAACACTGTTGGTATGTGATACAAGGCACTGGCTGGCCATCCCCACTAACCTGGAGTGCACAGAACATGCACTGGCAGTGCAATGGCACCGTGGCTGATGCAGCATTCTTCTTGGAAGGCATCCACAACATTGTGGCAGCTGCTGCCCAACTGAGTTGGCTGCAGTGGGCACATGAATTCCTCCCACTGGCACAGGTCAAAGAATACACCCACACAGCCAATGAGGCAGTCAAACATGAGCTGGAGCTCAAAGAAGTTGCAGAATTGGAATGTGAGGAGTGCAAGACATGGGAATGCATGGAGCAGGAGGTGTGGGAGCTAGCAGAGTGTGAGGCACATGAGCAAGTCGAACATGAGGCACAGGAGCAGGCAGCACATGATGAGGCCAAGCAACTGGCAACCCTGGTGTGGGAGATGGTGGAGTGTGACAAGGCTGAGCAACTTGCAACTGAAGAGCATGCACAGGTTCAGTGGGCAATGCAGGTTGCAGCAGAGGCTGAACCACAGGCACCACCAGTGGGTAGTGGCACATGTGGGCAGAAGCCTGAGGTCATCATACCCAAGTAGCCACAGAGGCCCCTCCAGATGCAGGCACTGGGTGAACAGCAGATGCACAAGGGCACTCTGGTATGTGCTCAGAAGGTGGCAGCCATGTGACTGCCACAAAGCTTGCCCACAGCTGATGAGGACAGCCAAGAGGCCAGTGGTGACAGTGAGGATGTGGCCAGTAGGGACAATGGTGATGATGAAGACAACAATGAGGGCAAGGATGAGCTGGCAACCTCCATGAGGATGGGTGGGGCAACACCTGCATGTCAGGCCACTATTATTTTCCTTATTTTTCTCTTCATTTTCCTCTATTTTCTTATACCTCTATCACCATAGATTTTACAATTGCTCCTGATCTATTGAAGTGATTCTCATAGTCATGCATTCTACTTGTTCATCTTTATCAGGTGATGACACATATGTCATTAGATCCCTGATTGGCCTGTTCTATCTTTAGCTATCATTCATTCTCTCACTCTTACTGCCCATGCTCACTGTGAGGCCAATGCTTGCTGAAGCCAAACAATTGGAGGAAAAGCTAAAACAATAGGATGATCATGCTTAGACTAGCAGATATCCCAGATATATTAATATATAGTAAAGAAGTGTGCTGTACCTAGTGGATATCCCAGATGATCAGAACTGAGGAATAAACCACTAGGAGTCCTATGTATATATAATACCCTAGAGCATGCACAGACCATGCAGTACAGTATATGGCCAGAGAATGAGAAAGTAAAGTAATGATGTCATACCTAATAATAGAGAGGACACGTAAGTGCTGACTGAGGCTCTGCAGTAACTGTGGGAGTGATTGGTGATACTCCACAGTAGGTGTGAGAAGGATTGGTGAGCATGCACAGTAAGTGTGAGAGAATGGAGTATAACTAAAGATAGAACAGGCCAATCAGAGATCAGATGACATATGTGTCATTGGCAGATAAGGACAAAGAAAAGGAATGCATGACCATGGGAATCGCTTTGATAGATCAGGAGCAATTACAAGATCTATGATGATAGAAATGTAAGAAAATAAAGGAAAATGAAGAGAAAAATAGGAAAAGTAATAGTGGCCTGACACTCACCAATCCTTCTCATACCTGCTGCAGAGTATCACCAATCACTCCCACAGTTACTGTGGAGCCTCAGTCAGCACTTACGTGTCCTCTCTATTATTAGGTATGACATCATTACTTTACTTTCCCATTCTCTGGCCATATACTGTACTGCATGGTCTGTGCATGCTCTAGGGTATTATATATACATAGGACTCCTAGTGGTTTATTCCTCAGTTCTGATCATCTGGGATATCTGCTAGGTACAGTAGCATCTTTCATCCCTCTTCTACTTTACTGATTATACATCTGGGATATCTGCTAATCTTTGAAGCATGATCATCCTTTTTTGTGTTTTAGCTTTCCTTCAGTTGTTCAGCTTCAACATCTAGCATTGGCCTCACACTGCAAAGTGTGGGTGGGAAGACATGACAGACAGTGCAACTCCTCATCCAGCAAAATGTGCATGGATGGAGACAGCAATGAGGCAGGACTGAGTAACACTGTTGCATGTGGGCATGCAGTCACCATGGATGCATTGCCAGAGGTAAGTGTCACAATAACCCTCACCCTGCCAGGGTTGTCTCTGGGGCATGTCAGCTACAACAGCAGTGGTGACATCACAGTGGCCTCAGACTGGGATACCCTTCAGTGGCACTAGGCATGCCACTTGTCCCTGCAGAGACAGCAACTCATGATCAACTGATCACCTTTAGTCATGGAGGCTGAGATTGAAGAGGTGCATGCACAGCTCAAAGTGCTGGAGTGACAGAGTCTGGAGTGCAGTGAGGCACTGCAGAAAGTGGGTAGTGTGAATGGCAAGGGAAAGGGAAGGGAGTAGAGGCCACCATGCAAGCATATTTTTTGTGGCTTTGTGGACATTTATGAGCTGCTTGAAACCTGCAATATAAAAGCAAAAAAGGGGGGAAAGTAAAGGAACAAGTGAGAGACTTGTGAACAGATTAAAAACTGGATAGGGAGATAAATAAAGAGAGAACAAAAAATAAAAGAGACATGTTCTTAGTCACAGTCAACAATGTGCTCCTCAATGTTGTCTAGTTGATGGAGATGATCTGTCATGATGTCTATCAGGTCATTGAGTGGAGGCAGGGGAATCACATGTCATGCAAAATGTGGAATGATGCAAAATGCTGTGATAGGCCTGTCAAGAACTGCACTGTTGAGTTCACAGAGTATATATGCACCTCCTCTGTTGCATGAGAGCACAATTGGGGGCCTGAGGTAGCAGGGGTGCATTTTGTGGTTTAACACTTTTTTGATTGCAGTGTGGTGGATGAGTATGAGAGTGCCATGCTGGAAGTTAAAGTCATGGATGGTCACATTAAATTCATGTTCAAATCTGACCACAGCTTCCTGTTACATGTCAAATACTGTGGAGTGTAGCTCCATGAGATGCTCCTGTTGCTTCTGGAGTGCAATTGCTCTGTGAGAGATAAGGTCAGTGGTAGATAAAATGGAATCTGGTGGTGGAATGAGATAGGTAGTTTCAGTGATGTTGAGGGGTAGGAGAGGGTGTGTGCCAGTAACAGCAAAATAAGGGGAACACCCCATGTGCCTATGAATTGTAACATGGTCAGCCCAAAATACAGAATATGCAACCTGAAACCATGTCAACTGGTCTCCATCTGCAGCTTTAAACAAAGTCTGGCACACATCAAAATGTGGATGTTTGATGATGCCATTAGTGTGTGAATTGTAACCAGAAATGCATATATGCTAGATGTGATACCACTGTGCCAAATAGTTGAGCACTTTGACATATGGCATGCCATTGTCTGACACAATGTCTGTAAGTGCTCCCCAGTGACAAAAGATATCTTTGAATATCCAGTTGCCAAGGGACTTCACTGTCTCAGAATGCAGCATGTGAAACTTGGGATAATGTGTGAGTGAGCAATGACCTTGCACAATATACTTATATCCACCTGATGAAGGCATGTGCATGGAATCTATGTACATTTTTGCAAGTAAGGGCACTGGCATCACAACTGCCTCTGAGAGGCAGCAAGACATTCCTAATCTGCTGCAGTTGACAAATATGGCACATCCACACAAACCAGGTGACATCTTGTGGCAATTGAGGCCACCAGAAGCATTCACAAATTAACATGCATGTCCCATAAATGCCCTGATGACTGATATCATTGTGTGCAGATCATAGAATGGGCAATTGTTCCTCATAAAAGAGAACTGTTTTCTGCTGGCCATGTGGGTCTTTTCACCAGAGCCATCCTGTAACCATGAAGAATTCAGTACAATAGCATATGAATCTTGCATACTGTGCATCATTGAAATTGACTGGACACTGTAAGTTGTCCAGCCATGCATGAATGGCAAGAAGTCAGTCGTCCTGTTGCAGTGCTGCAGTGTTTCATGGAATTGGTTCCATTGGCATGCTTTCACCATCAGGTTGTGGTACCATATTGCCTTCTACTGGGGATTCTGGTATGCTGTTAGCCAACACAGTGAGGTGTTGAGAGATAGTGTGGAGATGTGGAAATGGTGGATTAATAAAATGCATGAAACAGTAAAAGTTGTCAATCCATTCATCAAATTCCTCTTCATCATCAACTTCAGGCTTATCACCAGGCTGCAAAGGCCTCCTTGACAGTCCATCTGGACCATGGATGACACCAGGTACATGCACAAGCATGAAGTGAAAGGATGCCAATAATCCACCTATTGATACTCACAGAAGGTGTGAGGTCTGGGTTAGTTAGCATTCCTTTGATATACCAGGCATCAACTTCAACAAAGAGATTTCAAACACCTATGAGGTAGAGTTTTAATGTGCACAAGGTGCAGAATAAGCTGTAGATCTCAAGTTTTGCTTGTGAAAAGTGCAACTCTTGATCATTAAATGTTATTGAGCTGAAACACATGAAATAGCATCACCCATTGTTTTCTAAATCTTCTTGACTGAGGATGAAGCCAACCACAATATGTGAAGTGTTGACCAAGAGGATAATGGGCATGGGTGAATGATAATTCATGGGTCTAAGCATGGGCAATGAGAGAATGGCTTGTTTGAGATCTTCTTGTGCTGCTAGCTGCTCTGGACCAAAGATGAAAGGTTGGAGTTTATGAGTGAGCATGGTGAGAGCATGAGTGCAATGTGCAAAATTCCAAATAAAGATGCAAAGGACACTGACAGTGCCAAGGAACACATGAACATCAGAGAGGTCATGACAAGGACCCCAAGTTGGTATTTTCATGACATGTGATTCTTCAGGAATATGACCTTCTAGAGTACATCAGTGTCCCATGATGTTGAAGTCTGGAGTGCAGAGCACTGTCTTGTGTCCTGAAAACATGCCTCCAGCATACTTCATTCACTGGACAATGCAGTTAATATTTTGAAAGTGCTCCCAAATGAAGTGTCAGATGCCAGGCTTGTTTCATATTTACCATTGGTGTCATGGTAATTGGTGTTGGGACCTTTCACCAGTATGTTGTTGATAAATGGTACAGTGACATGTGGGATTTCAGGCTGTAGAATATGAGTAATATCTTCATGGAAAATAGGAACAGAATTTGTCCACCCTATTGGAAGGGTGATGAGATGCAACATGCCAAATGGTGGCTGGAATATGGTTAGATCACATGACAATTCTGCAAGCAATTGCTCATCATAGCTGACATATAGATCTAATGTCACACCACAAATGCTATCTGCAAATTGTTCTGCAAGAAGGTCTGTGAAAGGGGGTATGCTGAAGTGTTGGATTGTCACCATGTTGAGTGGTTTGAGACTGCACAATCTGAAGACTAGTACCATCCTTTTTGACAATGCAAAACCAGCAAGACCAATACAATGAATTGGATGGCTCATGGACACCAGCTGCAATCTTTTTAGTAATAATGCAACAGACTTTCTTGTAGATACCCAGCAGGATGGGAATGTTGCACTGTATCCAAGGCTTGTGTTCTATGATGGGGATTTTGACAGGTGGGAAGAAGTCTTCTCAGAAACAGCCTCACTCAGAGTCATCACATGCAAAACCCAAGTGCTGTAGGCACATAAGCATAAGTGATGCATGAGATTGCGCTTGGCAGGCCAAAGGAAATCACCTCCATGAGCTCTGTCTATGATATCTCTGTGTTTGTTAGTATAGCATCCAACTGGAATAAATGGTGGAGGGTTTGGTAAAAGTATAGGAATAGATGTGAGAGGATCACCATGAATATCATGAATGATGTAAAAATGCAACAGGAGATCAGCCATAACCAGGTGCACTTTCTTTGCTACTGGCTTGTACTATCTCTTCCTGTACACAGCAACAGTAGAGTCTGAAGAATCAAGAAAAACAGAAGCTGGAAGCACAGACAGAGTGGGATTTGTGGTGTAAAGATGAAAAATAGGAGTGGGATTGTTGGAAATAAATGTGTTGGAGACATCAAGTGCATGGCAAACCTCTTCTGACATCACAATCACTTGGTACCCCAGGTCAATGATGCTTTTGATGTGTAGAATGTTGTTGACAAGTGGCAATATGGAATGCAGTGACACCAACTCTTTCATGACTATGAGTGAGTCTGGTGGCTGGCCAGGCAGAAACTTGTGAAGGTACACTTCATATGGGTCAGGAATGACAATAGGCTTGCCATGCTGACTCAATGTGACCATTTCTTTGAACTTGCATGGCATATTGTGTGCTAGGCAACAAACCTTTTCATTGGAGATGGTCTGAGTGTAGCTATTGATGATGTCATTTTCATCCTCCTCCTCCATGTAGTTTGCAGCTGCCATGGGGGCAGGGTTGATGGGAACTTTCTTCACTGTCATTGCCTCCCAAGCTTGGTAGTGGACCTCTGGGGCAATGGAGTAAAGCTGACAATAGGTGATGATTATCAGTGTTTCCATAGCACATTGGAAGACTTCTGCTGCATGAGCTTTGTTGTGAAGTGGCATCCACACAGTATGTGTTGTCAGGTTTTCTCTGTGCAGGTGCAACACATGATGGCACAGGATTAGTAGACACAGGTGTGGGAATTTTTGCATCTTGAGCCTGGTCAAAAGGGTGAATGGGTGAACCATTATTGTTATGAGCTGCCAACTGAGTAGTCTCAGCCTGAGGAGGTGTTGGCTCTCAAGTCACCTGCAGTGCATGTGATTTAGACTGTCAAGGTGGAGGTACCTCAAACATGTCACAAGAATTGTCATCAGCTGCAAGGTTTTCTTCTGCTCATTGCCTTCATGTCCTGATGGTAGGCTGGAATGGTACCTGTGTGTGACACAAGTTATATAACTTGCACTCTAGATTTGCAATATGCTCATCCTTCAGTAGCTGATATGAGCTGGTGCCCATATTATCAAAAATGTGGTCATTCATTGCCTGCATGTCTAGCTAGCACTGACATTTCCCAGATTTTGATAGTGCTGGTCATGCAACCATCATCCTGTGATGCCTCTAGGCACAAATATCCATGTAGGCAGAACAACTTTTCTGTCAGTGTTCTGACTAATTTTACCCTGTGCAATGTAGTCATTGATGACCAAACATTCATGAATATAGTGATTTATCTCACCACAGAAATTGCATGTGTTACCATTTTCATGTGGTGGTGCTGTACTTTGCTATTGTTGATGCATTGTGCATTGGGACTCAAGTGCTCTGGCAATTGCCTGAGCCCAAGTGTCCATGTCTGGTACTCTGGGTGATTCTATTTTAATGTTAGTGGTGGGTGGTGAAGAAGTAGAAGTAGTCATGGATGGCATCATGCCTGTCACATGAATCACCAATGTTGTGTCATGAAGGACATAGCACACTGCTGCCTCTATGTCCTTGAGTGGATATGCATTGTCATGATTGTACTGTGGCAGAACAATCTGTAAATGTAGAGCAATGTGTTCCCACAAGCTAGATGGGAAGCCTTCAGCATAGCAGTTACCCTGCTCATATTCTGAAAGCTGCTGGGCACTCCACAAGAAACCTATGATGACTATGAACTGGCAGTGGTAGTCAGCAAAGTCACCTAGTGACTGCATACCCAAGAGTCTATGCTCTTGTATGAGAAAGGATAGATCTGTGCGGGTCCATTTCAAAGTGATCTTGTCCCCAGGGTATTGTTCATAAATCTCTGCTTTGAAGTTTTAGCAGTATCTTTGTATGTTGGCAGTGTTGCCCAGAAATCCTGAACATCTACATCAACATAACATCAAGCATGAATTTTATGCATTTGGTTGTCTTGGATTTGAGCAAGATCAAAGTGGAATTTGGGATCTTAAAAATATTGTCAGGTCATGGGGGTGCTTCAGGTTGGATTTTGGTGCAGTTCTGTCACCTTGCACAGGCATTGTGTACTGAGTTGCCATTGGTGTGATATGGGGTGGGGTATGTGAAAGGGATTGGTGATCAGTTTGGTGGGATGGGGTTGGGGTGATAGCTGAGATCAAAGGTGATGATAAAGTGCTGGACACTAAGAAGAATGATGAGTCTATGGGAGATGAAGTGCATGGGGTAACAATTAGCTCTTCTTCTGTGAGTGGGGAATGTGTGGAAGGTGGCAAATGATGTGATGGGCCAACAAGTTGTTCGAGTTCATCTTGGGGCACTTCAATTGTCAGCAAGCTTGTGCATCTTCACAAATGAAGGTTGTAGTGGTGTCTAGATGTAATCTTGACTTGCAGCCCCTCATGGTGGGCTCCAATATGATATGTACTGTGGGCTTGTGATAGCAGAAACTACAACCAAAACTGCAATGTTTGCTGAGGGATGTGAGTCATAAGATTCTCTAGACACCAAAGTTGTAATAGTTAGTAGTTTAGCACAATTAATGTGATAGCACAATGCAATGAGGCAACAAAATGGAAATAAGACATGGATGTGACACAATAATTGTAATAATGACCACACAGTAGTAGACTCAACACAGTAATATCTCAATGCAATGCAATGGAGAATGCAATGCAATAATAGACATGACCTATGAGGAATGTGCACTTTCTTGATAGTGAGACACATGGGGAGAAGAGTGGAATGC
Organism: Albatrellus ellisii; assembly: GCA_003314395.1. NCBI lineage: Eukaryota > Fungi > Basidiomycota > Agaricomycetes > Russulales > Albatrellaceae > Albatrellus > Albatrellus ellisii. Next base: position 29,893 of record QLPN01002952.1, read on the forward strand.
ACTTTTTCACAAGTTGACTCAGACAAGAGAGGGGAGATAAATTGTTGGCTGGGGAAATCTGTTCATTTTCTGACAGACAATGCACCATTTAAATACAAGTCTAGCTCCAAGACTGGAGCACAACAAAACAAAACAGAAAATTTGCAACATAGGGTTGATCATAGGGATATTTGCAATGAGGTGGAGTCTGGATGTGAACAATTAAAGTATCATGCTATATGGACAAGCAAAATAGGAAAAGTGCCAATTGCACCAAATGCTGATTTCACAACTTGTGACTCCATGGACCATGTCTCAGCCTATACATCTTATCAGTCCTGCTCCTTGTCAGCCAAACCCAGTCCTATAGTCTGATGCCTAACAAATGTGTGATTGATGCAAGTGTGGATGATTGTTGCATGCAGCATGTTAATGTTGCTGTGTTTGCCTAATGTTGCTGATGGTCATTTTCCAGTGTTATGTGCACATGGTGCTCATCAGTGTGTCATTGTGAGTCATGATGTGGTCTTTGATGAGGCAGTCTTCCCTACCATCAAGGCTGTGTCCACACCCACTGTACTAGATGTTTTTCTGCCAGCTCCACTGGCTGCTCTCCCTGATGACTTTGACAACAGCTACTCCACCTCCTCCTCCCCTCATGCTGGGACTGCCAGCCCCTGCACCACCTGTTACTGCTCCTGCACCACCTGTCACTGCTCCTCACATGCCAGGTCCTGTGGTTCACACTCCCTCCCTGCATGTCTGTGTGCAGTGCACAGTTTGACTTGATGACAGCCCAGCTGACACCCCTCCTGCTGTGAGGCTGACATTTGCCAGCAAGGTCACACAATGTAAAGAAGAGAGGAAGAGCCAACAAGAGGGATGAGATCACACTTAAGCAAATGGATATCCCAGATGTATTCAGCTAAAGAATAACTACAATACAGCTGAAGTATATATACTAAGGGAAACCTGTGCACAGACCATGTATGTACTGTAGGGCAGGCATATCATAAAGGAATGCTGCACATTCCTGAGAATGATCAATAAGCAACTTGCACAGCATCAGTAAGGATGCACAGTACCTGTGAGAAGCTCTGTAAGCAACTGTGAGAATGTGTGTTATATATGTATGGTAAGCAGGCCAATAACAAATGATGAATGAGTTATACATGATCACAAAGAGATCTATCAATGATCTGATAAGATATCTCTTGTAGATCTCAAGTGATAAGGATAAAAGGAATTGTAAAATGAAAAGAAAAATAAATGCATTCTGACACCTGCAGGATGTCACTGATTCCTACTGATCAGCATCATGGGCTGCCTGTCACTGATGATGCACCTTTTGATGTGGGCAGGCCATGTGGAAGATGGAACTAGAATAGTTCTTATTCTGCTAGAGAGCTATTGAGTGCTACTTATAGTATCTATACTAGTGCATGGACCAGAGAACTTTGTACAGTGGACATGTGAGGGTATTTGTATGTGTGTGTACAGTAGAAGTCAAAAAAGGAAATGGAGTATGACTAAGCTGCAATATGAACATCAACACCTTTAGCTCCTGCTCTGTGCCACTCTGAGTGTATCAGTTGCCACCCTGCTAGGTTCATGGACACCTCCTATGTCCCCTGTGCTTTCATTGATATCCTCAGTGAGGGGGGTCTGATGATGCTGATGACATCTTCACCACACCTCAGAGCAGACCTATAATTGCAATGCTCCCTTCCCATGCTGTCTCCTGTGATCCCTTAACACTCACTCAGGCTCATTCAAGTCTGGATGCTGCCCTCTGGGACTCCACAGGAATTGCAATCATTGCATGATCTCCACACCTGGAATCTCATTGATCTCCCCCCAGGTTGCAACATTGTAGGCAACAAATGGGTCTTCAAACAAAAGGCTGATGGTCAATACAAAGCATGCCTTGTTGCCAAAGGATACACCCAAATACATGGGGTTGACTACACTGAAACATTCTCCCCAGTGGCCCATTTTGAATCCCTTTGCTCCCTCCTTGCCATTGCTGCCCTTGAACACTGGGAAATGCACTCTATGGATGTCCAAACTGCTTTCCTCAATGGTGATCTGGATGAAGAAATCTATATGGGGCAACCACAGGGATTCATTATGCCTGGAACAGAATGGAATGTTTGCCACTTGTCAAAACCCATCTACAGTTTAAAACAAGCATCATGGCAATGGCATCACAAGGTGAATGGTGCACTCATAAACCATTCCTTCAGTTGTACCTTCTCTGACTCAGGAATCTACATCTCTACCTCATCATCCAAGCCTCTTATCATTGTCTTACACATCAATGACATCACCATATTGGGAGGATCATTGGAAGAGGTTGAATAATGCAAGGCAATGCTACAGTCACTCTTCCAAATGATGGATCTTGGAGAGATCAAGTCATATCTTGGTTTACACATTACTCATGATCACCCTAACCACACTCTCACCATTGACCAGAAGGCTTACATAGGTGACATCTTAGAGTGTTTTCAACTTGATGGATGTAATCCCACCACAACTCCACTACCTCCAGGCATAATACTCATCAAAGCTGATCCCTCCCATACCACATCACCATCTTTCAAGTCAGACTACCAACAGCTGATCAGTTCTCTCCTGTATGCTGCCATCATATCCAGACCTGACATATCATTTGCTGTTATGAAGCTCTCACAATTCCTGACCAATCCTTCTTCCATACATCTTTCATCTGCCAAACATGTCCTGCAGTATCTATAGGGCACAATGTACTTGTGTTTGTGGTAGGGGGGTGTAGCAGGAAGTGGTGTCATAGGCTACTCTGACTCTGACTGGGCAGCAGACAGAGATGACCACAAGTCCATTGGAGCTCATGCATTTCTCCTTGGAGGCAGCACTATCACTTGGTCCTCCAGGAAACAGCACACAGTGTCCTTCTCATATACTGATGCAGAGTATATGTTGTTGTCCCAAGCTGCAGCACAAGGCATGTGGTTATGCTCATTATTCATGGAGATTGGTTTCCCTTTTCCTTCTTCTCTTCTACTTTATGGTGATAACAAAGGTTATATCAACATAGCAACTAATCCTGTGAACACATGTGGTACCAAATGTATTGCTATCCATCATCACTACATACAGGAGTGCATTTCTTCTGGGTCCATTGCTGTTCATCACCTCCCTTCTTCTCTTGTCACTGCAGATATTCTTACCAAGCCTCTTTCCCTTCCATCCTTCTCAGCTCATCATCCTGGGCTAGGTTTATGTGTATGCATAGCATGGGGGGGTGTTGACATTCTCACAAGTTGACTAACATCTCTTTCCTTTTTCATCTCCAATACTATACATGCATATACATTCATATACATTCACACACACACATACTATAGGTAGATTGTAGTTACAACTAAAAGGAATAAGGAACTCAACACTTTCAACTCATCTCCTTACCTTGTTCTCATTCTCACTATCTCTCAACTCATCCATCTCTCTCTCTGCATCAGTACCAAAGATCAATATCATCTTGGAAGGCTCCAATAACTATCATCAATGGGCCAATATTGTTAAGTCTGCTCTGATCATAATGGAAGTCTGGTACACCATCTCAAAACCTTCGATTGTTGCTATCACTCACACTCAAGACATTGAGGGAGGTCTTCCCATAATGATCACTGTGAATGAAGATGAAATACAAGCCTGGTGGGACAACAATGACATAGTGAAAGCAGTAATTTCTATGCATTGTGGAAACCAGCCCTCCATCCTGATCACTTCAGATGCCATGCTCACACATTGTGCATGGGACATATTGAAGAATACCTACAGAAAACAATCAGCAGATGTGCTTCCTCTTGTTACACACACTCCCACTTCCTGGCACAGCTTTTCCTCTGCCTTACATGCATCTTCTGACCTCAACACACTCTCAGTGTCCATCATCTGTGGTCATATTCTTGACAAAGAAGCCTGGTCCAAGCCTTGATCAGCCTTCTCTGCTTTCCAACAGTCTCTGGCTCCTTCCAACAGATGCAATACTTCTTTCTGTTTGCACTGCAAATGTTATGAGGCACTTGCTTAGGCACCTCATAACAGACTTGATTTTCTTTTTTTTTCTTTTCTTTTCTTTAATCTTGCTTACTCAAAGTGTAGTATTAACTACAGTTCTTGAGCTTAGCTCCAACTTTTAGTAAGGATTCTATCTTCTTTATAGTCCTACAGTATTTACATACTGTGCTAAGAGTGGCCTAATGGATGGTCTTAGGGAAAGTTTGTGATAACTATACCCCTGGTAACAAGGTAGTTGGTATGTGCTTGGTAAGTGTAGTAAATGTTCCTGATGACAATGAAGAGTGGGATCAACAAGATAATGATGAGGATGATACCACTGATGACTAAATGAGGATCCAGAGTGATGAGTTTAGGATGTCTTAGTGACACTTAAGTGACTTTAGAGATCTTAGACTTAGTTCTTAGGAAATGGAGGTGAGCTTAGATCAAGTACAGTGTAGGAGAATCCCTACATTACAAAGTTGACAAGACTGGGGTGGAAGACCACCAGTCTGTCAACAACATACAAAAATTGAGTACTAAAGATAGTACAAGTAGATAAGGTTCATGGATCAATGATGATTGTCAATCAACAAAGTCACATGACCTAAGATGTGTCCATGGATATTGTAAGTGGCTCAGCCACAAGTGCAAAGTGAATGAGAGGTAAACAAATATAAACAAAGATGAGATGAGACAAGTCCTTGCTAATTGTATAGTAACAGTCCTAAGCAAGTAAATAAAGGAAGATAAAAGAGAAAAAGATAAGTCTTTACAGTACTTGGAGTTAAGCTCACACTTTAGTATGTAAATACTTAAATACTATAAAGAGTAAGTAAGAAAAAGAAAAAGAAAAAAGGAAAAGAAAACACATTATGAGGTGCCAAAGGAAGTGCCTCATAACATCACCCCCTTGTCATGCAATGTGTTGCCTGCGACACTTGATGGGGTTCCCTGACCTGTCACCCTCCCTCCACTGCTTACCAGTGGATGCAGTGCCCATCTTTGATGGGCATGGGGAGGGTGTCCCATGCTGGGATGAAGCTGTTGGGTATCCCCCCATTGAAGAACCATGGGTGTTCAGGGGGTGCTGGGGGGTGGGTGCTGTGGCACTGGGCCTGTAGTGGGCCTCCTCATGGACTCTGGTGAGGTCCTCCTGGGCCAGGAGGTTCTTCCTGTGGAGGAAGACCCTCTCCTATTCCCAGGTGAGGAAAGTGGCATTGAGGTGCTCAATAGGGTGGGGGTGGGTGTAGGGGGTGCAGCAGTGATGGGGGTTAGGGAATTGAGCCCAGTGGTGGCCCTGTTGGCTGCATTTGAAGCAGGCCCCTCTTGGTTGGGCCAGGGCAGGGGAGGACAAGACTGAGGACCAGGCCTCAATGTGGTGGTGGGTGATGGGCCACCAGCCCACTGAGGGGTTGCCCCAGGAGGCTGCAGGGGAGGTGTGGGCAGTGATGAGGCCTGGGAGCAAGGCCAGGGTGTTGGTGATGTGCTCCTCCAAAGGGGCACTAGGGGTGGGCAGAGCAGGAGTGGGCATGGGAAGGGGGACAAAACTGGAGAAAATTCTGGTTTGTAGGGTGAGGAGGTTGCCTGGGGGGGAAGGGGTGGTGGGGTGGCAGATGAAAGGGGTAGACCCCTAGGGGATTGGCCAAGGGCTGGCAAGTCCTAGTTGAAGGGAGAGGGGGCTGGGCAGGGGTGGAGGTGGGGTGGTGGCAGTGGTGGCATCCTACTCTGTGAAGGGGAGGGGGGATGGGCAGAAGTGGGGGGAGGTGAGGAGGGAGAATGAGGAGATGGGGAAGGAGAAGGCAGAGGACAGGGGGGGGGGAAGACATGTTGGGTGATGATAGTTTGGGATTGAGGTGACTTCCTTAAGTATGGGTAGGGGGTGTGGTCAGGTGATTTCTAAACATAAATAGGTCTATTCCCAGGCTGCAAAGTGGTCTAGGTGTGCTTTGCCTTCATTTGTGGAAGTCATTTATTTCCCATTGTGCATTCCTCAGATTTCCCTGTGGTTCCCATGTGTTGTCCAATTCTGAGTATCCCTTCCATTTGACATGATACTGGAGTCATCCATTGTTCTGCACCCTTGAGCCAATGATCATTTCCACTTCAAACTCCATTTTGCCCTTGACTATCTCTGGAGGTGGTTTCATGTAGTTAGGGCCATGTTCAGGTGTCTCCTTGAATGGTGTGAGAAGTGTGATATGAAACACAGGATGGATCTTCCATTTCAGTGGTAGTTTGAGCTGATATGTGATGGATCCAAGGACTTCTTTGATAGGGAATGGTCCAAACTGTTTCAGGGCTAGTTTCATTTTCAGGTATCAGAGTTTGAGGTTTTTTCCATCTAACCATACTTAATCACCTTTGTATGTGACAAAGATAGTACCATGTTTATTGTAAGAATCCTTGGTTATTCAATCAGTAAGTTTTTGACCTGTGGTTACTTCTACTCTTATGTTTTGTATATGTTGGAGCTGGTTTTTTGCTTCTGGAGTGTGTGGGGTAATTGGTTTGATGGTGAATTGGGGTTTGTATCCCATAAGATTTTCAAATGGGGATTTTTTGGTAATGGAATGAATGTGATTGTTGTGTGAGAATTTGGTAAATGGCAGTAATTCAAGCCAGTTTGTTGGTGATTGATCTCTGAGGGCTCAGAGATATTGTTCTATTTCTATTTCTTGATTAATGTGTTCAGTTTCCCCATCTGATTGTGGGTGATAAGCAGTGAACATTCCTGATGTGATCCCTAGTGCTTTCCAGATTTGTTGTGTAACCTTGGAAGCAAATTGGGGTCTTTGATTGGAGATGATTTTATCTGGAAGGCTGAAATGTTTCCATGCATGATCTAAGAATAGTTGTGCAGTTTCTGAGGCAGTGATTGTTACAAGGCACTTCCTTTGGCACCTCATAATAGTTTTCTTTTTTCTTTTTCTTTTTTATCTTCCTTACTATAAGCATAGTATTAACTACAGCTGTGAGCTTAGCTCCTACTTATAGTAAGGATTCATTTCCTTTTCTCTTTAGAGTATGTAAGTATTTACATACCAAAGTGTGAGCTTGGCTCCAAGTACTATGAAGACTTATCTTTTTCTCTTTTATCTTCCTTTATTTATTCACATTTACTTGCCTAGGACTGTTACTATACAATTAGCAAGGACTTGTCTCATCTCATCTTTGTTTATATTTGTTTACCTCTCATTCACTTTGCACTTGTGGCTGAGCCACTTACAATATCCATGGACACATCTTAGGTCATGTGACTTTGTTGATTGACAATCATCATTGATCCATGAACCTTATCTACTTGTACTATCTTTAGTACTCAATTTTTGTATGTTGTTGACAGACTGGTGGTCTTACACCCCAGTCTTGTCAACTTTGCAATCTAGGGGTTCTCTTACACTGTGTTTGATCTAAGCTTGCTTCAATCTTGCTCCATTTCCTAAGAATCAAGTTTAAGATCTCTAAAGTCACTTAAGTGTTGCTAAGACATCCTAAATTCATCACTCTGGATACTCATTTAGTCATTGGGGGTATTATCCTTATCACTATCTCATTGATCCCACTCTTCATTGTCATCAGGAATGTTTACTATGCTCATCAGGTGCATACAAACTATGTTGTTACCAGGGGTATTGTTATAGCAAAATTTCCCTAAGACTACCCAATAGGCCACTCTTAGCACTTTGACAAGACTTGGAACTCCTCCTAACAACCAACCATGCTTCTAGGAAGCACACACCCACACCCACAGCTTCCACCTCATCTAATCTCCAAGGAGATTACTACAACCAACTTCTTCCTGCCAATGCCATCACCTTAGATGTAACCAATCACCAGTGGCCTGATTACCTCCTGTCAAAACAGGCATAGGGATGTGCACAGCAGATAGAATACAGATAGATATGATAAGGCTTGAAGCCACATTGTCATTTGAGGGATTGGCCAAAGGACTAATGTCCTAAGGTATGACATCTGAAGAGAGATCAGAAAGAAGTGTATGCAAAGGTAGCAGTATGCAAAGAGACAGAACAACTCAGCAAGAGTAGAAGTGCTGAGGTAGCATACCTAGGGAGTAGAGAAGATATAGTAAAGAGGACTCAAAATTGGAGAGGAGTCTGAATTATACAGAATTAAGAGGTGTTCCAAAAGGGGAAAGGTAAGAGTATAATAGTGATGAATGAGTTAATATGAAAAATAACAGCTTAGACAGTGTGTCCAGTGTTGTGGAATAGAAGCAATACAACAGCAGCAACAAACTCTTTTATGTCAACAACCAACTTGTTTACTTCACTCATACAAATCTGGAACCCCAAAAGGCCTATCCCAACAGGGAACCAATCATAATTGAAGCATCACCTCTATTGGCAAATATCCATTGAGAAATCTCACTAGACATTGAAGTCTGCCACCAACATAGACAACTCCTTGAAAACTGAATCCCTGTTACCCTTAAAGAATACAAAGTAGACAAGGATTAATATACCTACTACAACAAACACAACCAGTGGATCTACAAGGACCAGGTCAACCCCAATCAATCCAAATTTAAAGTTATTATTTGCTGGGAAGACACCACCAAGTTGAAGCCCTATTACATTGAAGTATCTCCTGAATGAGTATCTTCACTACACACAATCCCTGAATACCAACAGAGCCTTATACCATGATCAAGATCCAAATCTTGCACAGGAACTAGTTCAGAGCCCCCAAAACCACAAACCCCTGTCAATGTTTCAGAAAACCTTCCTCAAGTGGAAATGTTCTTTACTCCTCAAGCAGCAACTTCAGGAGATGAAACTGTTGTTGAATTATCTGTATGTACCACTACACTTTCATTTGGCTTCTCTGTACACTACACACTCTGTAAACAACACATACAGCACCTCCCACTCTCTTCTTCTCCTTGGACCACTTACTACAACTTTGAGCACTCACACCCCATGCATACTCCAGGACAATGCATGTCCCTCCACTTTGGGTAGTTGTTGTATTCTACTTACATTCTCTGCTACAATTCTACCCCTACTCTACTATATAAGATGGGCACTCTATGCTACTAGCTCCTCAGATGTCTTACATCTCTGTCTGAGTGAGTACATCCCCCATCCTACTCTTCACCACTCTCTTACCTCTCCCTGCAGTGCTCTTACTACACCATGTCGCCCTTACTGTGCTCACAGTATATCTCACTACTGCAGATGCCTCTGCCTCTCCCTTACCAGCTCCTAAGAGTCTCTCATCTAGCATCCATCATATACATGGTCTCTATTGTTGTCCTCCATATCCTGCATGCACAACTGTTACCTCATCCACCCTCTTCCTTCAATCAAGAATCACCCCCAGAATTGTGACTTCAGACCCAGTTGATCCAACACCAACAACAAATAACCCAAACACAACAAGAATATGACAACCTATACCAAGAATGGCTAACATGTCATCTGCTTCCTCCAAGGAACCCCAGATCAATAAGCCATCCAAGTTTTCTGGAACCAAATCCACTGCAAAGGACTTTATCTGAAAAGTTAAACTCCATTCCTTTACCAAGAATTTCAAAGATGATACAGATAAAATTGCCTTTGCATTATCTTTTTGCAAAGAAGGAATGGTTGCTGGAACATGGGCTGGACAAATCATCAATCAGCTCACCATGTCCACTTCAATGCTCACATGGAAACAATTTGAGAAGCAATTTGAGGACAAATTCTACCCAAGCAACAAAGGGGAATTATCATGCAACAACCTGGATAGGCTAGTCCAGGGAAGAGGCACCACTTCTGAATATGTCACAGTATTCAACTCTACCACCAACACCACAGGTTATAACAACATGACTGACATTGAGAAATTCAAGAACAGTCTCAGAAAAGACATCAAGGATACCATCATGACAACCAGGGATATGTTACCAGTAACCTTACAAGAATGGCAAAATCTTACCATTAGGGTAGACCAGAACCAATCCAACAATGACTTCCAGAACAGCCTCAGATCTGGTCAAGGTGGACAGTTCCTTTACCCCAATGACTTAGTCAAAGGGGATAATGAATCCCACTTACAAAAATTAAATCCCTGCACCATATGCACAATCAAAGACTTCTCTCCCATGAAAACATTCCAGAGAGAAGTATTCACACATGCTGGATTTACTGGAAATGGAACAAAGGACACAACAAGAGGAAACAAGAAGGAGCTTGTTTCAGATACAGTATCAAAGGACATCTCAGCAGAGAATGCAAGGTCAAACATGACCAGAACTATGGAACACCCAAGCCCACTTATGCAATAAGAGGAACTCAAGTACAGGACAAAGAAGACCCAATGATCACCATCTCCCATGTACTCATGAAATTATCCAACAAAGATAAAGCAGAAATGCAGGATCTTTTTAAGATCACTCAGAATTTTCAAGATCTCCTGAGTCAGTGATGGACAAAGGAGTAACTGATTCTAAATTGGACATTGCAAGCAGGAACTTGAATTCAGACAATGAACTGTATATATCACTCTCAAAATACAATGGTTCTCCATCCATTCACATCCCTATCAAAATCTCCATAAATAATCAGAAAGTCACCACCAAAGCTTTAATCAATAGCAGAGCAACCAGAATCTTGATCAATCAACATTTTGTACAATCACATCAACTACTGACCCAGAAACTAAAATGCCACATACTGGTAAAAAACATTGATGGAACCAAGAACATCAGTGGAGATATCACTCACACATGTCATATCACTCTTGAAATCAAGAAAATAAATGATAAGCCCCATATAGAAACAAACAAATTCTACATCACCAATTTAGGAAAAGAAGATGTCATCCTAGGAACCAATTGGTTATGACAACACAATCCCAACATTGATTTGACCAAAGATACAGTTTCCTTCTCATGTTGTTCAGCAGAATGCCAACAACCCTTAACTACAATCACACCATCATTTTCAGAAGAAGATGACTTACTCCCCGAAATAGAAGGCCAATGGACAACCAATGGGCTGAACCTATTCCATACTACACTATCTATGCAAATTGCCATGAATAATCAATATAATGGGAAGGGAATAGACCTAGTTCCCACCCATTACCATGATCTCAGAAAAGTCTTCAATGAAGAAGCTTCTACCCAATCACCCAAATGGCATTCCTGGGATCATGCAATCAATCTAAAACCCAGAGTAGAACCATATGCTGGAAAAGCATGTCCCATTGACAACAAACAATGAGAAGCACTCCACACATTCATCTCTGAAAATAGCAAAAAGGTTATATCTGTCCATCAAACTCTCCCTGGGTGGCTCCATTCTTCTTCGTTGGCAAGAAAGATGGAAAATTATGTCCTTGTCAGGATTATCAGAGATTAAACAAAAGAACTATCACCAATAAATATCCCCTACTGCTCATCCCTGAACTCATTGACAAACTCAAAGGTGCCACCACCTTTACCAAACTTGATCTCAGATGGGGATACAACAATGTACACATCAAAGAAGGGGATGAACACAAAGTTGCATTCATTGCTGATTATGGGAACCTACTGTAATGTTGTTCCTTGGCCTCCAGAACTCCCCAGCCATGTTCCAATCAATGATGAATGCCCTATTTGATGACCTTATCACTGTGGGTCATGTCATCATCTACATGGATGACATCCTCATATTCTCAAACAATTTATCCAAACATTGGACTTTAGTTCACAAGGTTCTTCAACACCTTATCAATGAAGATCTATTCCTGAAACCAGAAAAATGCTTCTTCAAAAAGGAGTCAATTAAATATCTCAGCATGATCATTTCCCATGATCAAGTCCATATGGACCCTACCAAGTTATCAGCAATTACTGAATAGCCCATTCCAAAAATGTTAAAGACATACAATCATTTTAGGGTGTGGAAATTTTTATCAACACTTCATCAAAGACTTTGCAAAGATGACCAAATGTAACCCCCCAGGCTTACTCATCACAATCCCCTCACCCAACATGTCATTTACCATGTTGCTCACCACCATATGTTGATTTGTGCTGTGCCAGGCTGAAGGGGAAAACAAACCACAACCACAGCAATTGCTGGAGGGTGCGAGCAATAAGGTTCTCTAGACACCAAGGTGGGGAAGGTTAGTAGTTAAGAGCGATAAGCACAATAGTGCAACTCAACTGGAGCAACAAAGGGAAACACAGCTTGGGTAACAAACAGGTGATATGATGCAATACAGAGAATGCAATGCGATGCAAGGGAGAATGCAATGGAGACAAAATGTGATGCAGTAGAGAACACAACACAATGGGAAATGCAACACAATAATAGATGTGACCCACAAGGAACACACACTTCCTTTGATAATAAGACACATGGAGGGAAGGTCAGAATGTGCTTTTCCACAAATGGACTCCAACAGGGAGGAGAAGTCAAATTGTGGGTGGGGGAAATCTATCTGTTCTGACAGATGATGTATCATTTAAATGCAAGTCTAGCTCCAAGACGAGAGCACAACAAAACAGAACAGAAAATTTACAATGTAGGGTTGATCATAAGGATATTTGCAATGAGATGGAGTCTGGACACAACAATTAAAGTATGGATGAGTGAAATAGGAAAGGCTCTGATCACACCAAATGCTGACTTCATAACTCAGGACTCCATGGACCATGCCTCAGCCTACACATTTTATCAATCCTGCTCCATTGGCCAAACATAGTCCTATAGTCTGACATCTAAATAAATGGGTGATTAATGTGAGTGTGGATGATTGTCATGTGCAGCACATTAATTGTTGATGTTGTTGGCTTACTAAAGAACTCCTTCCTTTTTCATCCCTCTACTGTACACACACGTATACATTCACATACACACATGCTCTCACTTTACAGCTCATGGCCCATGCACTACAATAGATACTATAAGCTGTAGTGCTGTAGTATGAAGATAAGAACTATCTTTAGTTCCCTCTGCACATATGGCCTGTGTTTCACAGGTTATGGGCCCTGCTCAGGCTATCTGCACATCTCTACTACTCACTCTCATACTTGTCTTCACCTTGCTCAACTCCCACTCCTATCTCATCTTTACCATTCTCTTATTACACCTCCTGTCTCCCTCTCATGCTGCCTCCATTCCCAAAATCAACATCATCTTGGAAGGTACTGACAACTACAAACAATGGGCCAACATTGTAAAATCTGCACTCATCATCATGGGCATATGGCACACCATTTCAAAAACCCACATTGCAGCAATCATGGTGACTCGAGATGTAGAAGGAGGTCTTCCCACTACATACACTGTCAACAAGGATGAAATCCAAGCATGGGAACACAACAACAATGTCATGAAGGCCATCATCTCCATGCACTGTGGTCCACAGCCAGCTGCCATGGTTGCCAGCAACACCATGACCACACAATGTGCATGGAATGGGCTCAAGGATGTATATGGGAAACAAACTGTCATCACTGCATTTGTCAACTTTCAAGCCCTTTTCACTAGCAAATATGATATCAACACTCCATTGATACCACAGATTGATGCCCTCATTATAGTGCAGGATCACTTAATTGCCTCCAGAGTCAAGGTCAGTGAGCAAGACATGTGTTTTCTACTCCTGCATGCATTACCCCCTTCCTGGAACTCCTTCTCCTCTGCTTTACTGGCTTCCTCTGATCTAGCACACCTCTCCTTCAGGAACATTTGTGGTTGCATCTCGGACAAAGAAGCATGGACCAAACCACATTCCATGCTAGCAGCTTTCACTCCCACCAATGCCACCTCCACTCACTGCAATAATTCTTTCTGTTCTCACTGCAAACACCAGAACCATACCATTGATACTTGCTGGGCCCTTCATGGGATGCTGGACAATGTCAGAGCTAGATTGGAGAAGTGGAATAAGGATAAGGACAAAGGGACAGGCATTGACTTACCTACCACTTCTTTAAATGCTATGTCCTCATCATCTGCTGTCAAATTTGATGCTTGTTACTATGGGGGCTGTGGCCTATGGATGCTTGATTCTGGGTGTACTGACCACATCTTGCCTTGTCAAGAAGACTTCACCTCTTACACAGGTGTCTCCCTGCAGTCTGTTGCCATTGGTGATGGCTCCCTCATTACATGCCTTGGCCACAGGACCTGTGCATGTCAACACATGCCTCCTGATGGTGCCACCATCACTATCTCTCTATCTGGGGTGCTGCACATCCCAAGTGCAACAGGGAGGTTCCTCTCTGTCAGCAAGTTGGATGGGCTCAGATTCTGGATCATCTACCATGACAGTTGCTGTGAGATCATCAAAGATGGATGTGTGTTCAGCTTGGGTTTCCTTCAGGACAGAACATACTGGGTCCCACTCTCACCCATGCCATCCATCAACACAGTCACTCAGCCCACCATATGCATCTGGCATGAACAATTAGGACACCTCTCTGAGGAAGTGGTCTGGCATATTCAGGCCTCACAGCTCTCTGGTTTCACTTCTCCAATGTCATCACTGTCCTCTAATCCCTGTGTTGGATGCCTGCAAGGGAAGTTTCCTCATTCCCCTTTCCATCTCTCTCACTCACATGCCATCACCTGCCTCAATCTTGTCCACTCCAACCTCATTGGGCCTGTTGGCATGGCCTCCTTAGGTTCTCATCATCTGTATTACACCACATTCCCAGATGACTGTTCAGGCTTCAGCATGGTCCACTTCCTGCATTGGAAGGACCAGTTTATGGGTGCTCTTGAACACTACCTTGCCTGCATCCACATGCTCTTCAGTTGCCGGCCTAAGTCTCTACACTCAGATTGTGGAGGAGAATATCTGGCTGCTTCAGTTTCAAACCTCCTGCAAGGCAAAGGAGTTGAGCATCAGCTCACTGTCCCATATTTGCCACAACAGAATGGGCAAGCCAAGCATTGGAACCACTCCATGCTTGACTGCATGCTCAGCCTTCTCCATTGCACTGGGTTGTCTTTGGGTTTCTGGGAGCATGCTGTCCACACCACTGTCCACACCTACAATCTCTCGCCAGCTCACCATCTGGGCTGGCAGACTCCCCAGTCTCTCTGGATACCTGACACTTCTCTGCCAGACATTGGTCACCTTTGTGTCTTTGGCTGTCAGGCCTGGGTGAGGTTCCCAGACCATCTGCATGGCAAGCTTTCCCCCAAATCAAGGCCACTCACCTTTGTAGGTTACAAGTCTGGCACCAAGGGGTGGCTTTTCTGGGATAAGGGTCTCTCTCACTGCATCACCAGCTGTGATGTGGTTTTCCAGGAGGATGTTTTTCCTTCCTTGGACTCCACTGCAGTGCCAACAGTCCTTAATGTCTTTCCTCTGCCTCCCTTGTCAGGACCTGGTGCACATCCTAGTGATGACAACTCAGACAACTCTGTTCTTGGCTCCAGCAGTGATGACTCTGACTCAGACAACAATGACCTTGGTGCCTCCCATGTGGTCCCCACAGTGCACAATGCTCCTGTCATCAGTGCACCTGTTGCTTCAGCAGTCAATGCACCTCTGTGCATGCCCACTCCTGTCCCACTGGTTGCAACTGCTGCCCCAGCACCTCATCCTCTCCCTGTCATGCCCCCTCATGCCACTCTCCTGAGCTCTCTGCCTCCACATGTGTGCATGAAGCATTCTGAATGCTGCACACATGACCTTGGCCCTCTGCCATCTCCTCCATGGCATGGTTCCTCTGCCCTGTCACCCAGTTGCCTGTGGCTGCCAGTTTGTGTCATTGACAAGGACTATCCCATTGTTCACCACTTGCAGCACATCACTCATCAACCTTCTCACTTCCATGACAGTGCATATGGTCTGCACAAGTTCGTGGATATCCTCAGCAAAGGGGGGAACTCATATGATGATGTTTTCACCATGCCTGGTGGCACACCCTCTGTCTCAGCAGTACTCACACATGCTGTGTCACATGACCCATTGACTCTAAAACAAGCACTATCTGGCCCCAACTCTGACTCTTGGCACACTCCCTGTGAAGACAAACCTTCCTCTCTCACCAATCTTTGGACTTGGGAACTTGTTGACCCTCCACCCAGACACAACATTGTTGGGAACAAATGGGTGTTTAAACAAAAAGTGGATGGCTGGTACAAAGCCTGTCTCATTACCAAAGGTTTCACCCAAGTACATGGGGTCAACTACAATGAAACCTTCTCCCCAGTTGCATGTTTTGAATCCCTGCGCACTCTTTTTGTGATAGCCACACTTGAAGACTGGGAGGTTCACTCCATGGACATCAAGTCAGCATTCCTAAACAGTGACTTAGATGAAGAAATATACATGGAACAACCCCAAGGTTTTGTAGCACCAGTTCTGAAGGCAAGGTCTGTTGCCTCTCAAAAGCAATCTATAGACTGAAACAGGCATCACATCAATGGCACCACAAGATGCATGGGTCACCCCTCTACCTATCATTCACATGCACCTATTCTAACTCTGGGATCTATGTATCAACCTCATCCTCCAAACCACTGCTCATTGTCCTATATGTTGACAACATCACCGTTCTGGGCAGATCTTTAGATGAAGTAGAGGCCTGCAAAGTGCAGCTAAAGGTACTTTTTCAGATGACTGACTTGGGTGAAATCAAGTCCTATCTTGGCCTTCACATCACTCAAGACTGTGCCAATCACATCTTGGAGATTCACCAAGAAGCATACATTCTGGATCTCATTTCAAACTAGACAAATGCAATCCAACTTCTACCCCCTTGCCACTGGGGTCCTCTCCTACCAAAGCCAATGGTGACTACACTGCTGACAATCACCTTCACTCTGAGTATCAACAACTGATCAGTTCTCTCTTGTATGCCACCATCATTTTGCATCCCAACATCACCTTCACCATCATGAAACTCTCTCAGTTCTCATCCAATCCCCTTCCTGCACACCTTGCCTTGGGCCAACACATTCTTCACTACCTAAAGGGGACCCTACACTTTCACTTGTGATATGGTGGCCATCACAATGCCAGTATGGTTGGGTACTTGGATTCTGACTGGGTGGCCAACCTTAACAATAGAAAATTGGTCGGTGCATATGTCTTCCTACTTGGGGGCAGTGCTGTCACTTGGTCATCAAAAAAACAACACACTGTCTCCTTATCCTCCATGGAAGCAGAGTATATGTCTCTGTCCCAGACCACCACTCAGGGGATGTGGTTGCATTCCTTGTTGGACAAAGTTGGTTTTGGTTTTTCTTCCTCCCTCCTACTATTTGGTGATAACAAAGGATCCATTGACATCACTACCAATCCAGTAGTTACTCAAGGAACCAAACACATTGACATATGACACCACTACATTCATGATTGCATCACTTCCAACTCCATTTCAGTTCATCATCACCCTTCTTCCTCTGTCATTGCAGACATTCTCACCAAGTCTCTCTCTCTCCCTCTCTTTTCTGCACATCAAGCAAGCCTTGGTCTGGTTGCATATGTTCCCAGCATGGGGGGGTGTTGACATTGTTGGCTTACTAAAGAACTCCTTCCTTTTTCATCCCTCTACTGTACACACATGTATACATTCACATACACACATACACACATGCTCTCACTTTAC
Organism: Albatrellus ellisii; assembly: GCA_003314395.1. Lineage (NCBI taxonomy): Eukaryota > Fungi > Basidiomycota > Agaricomycetes > Russulales > Albatrellaceae > Albatrellus > Albatrellus ellisii. The sequence continues at coordinate 47,492 of QLPN01002952.1, forward strand.
AGCTCATGGTCCATGCACTACAATGGATACTATAAGTAGACTGTAGTGCCATAGTATGAAGATAAGAACTATCTTTAGTTCCCTCTGCACATATGGCCTGTGTTTCACATTAATGTCACTGTGTTTGCCTGATGTCACTGATGGTCATTTTTCCAGCATTACATGTGCACAATGCTCATCAATGTCATACCATCAATCACTTTTATCACACTCCTCTTTACATCCTCCATGCATTCCATCCACCTGCACAGTATATAAGACCTCAAACCACAACTTATTAAGGGGCATCCCCTGTTCTGCTCTCTCATTGTGTTTCCCCTATCTCACCTCCTGTGTGTTGGTCTAGACTGCTGTTATACAGCCAGTTGTCTTGATTCACCTTCAGTCTGATTCTCCTTGTCCCCTTTCAAGTGTTCCCACACCACATGTGGGTTCCACTTTTTTTGAATCATCAACTCTTTGACTGTTACTGTTTTGCCAAACTGCATCTCCATTCATGTTGCTTCCCATTCCCTGCTGTCCTGCTGGTCCTGCCACTTCCACCAATGGTTTTGTTACCATTCCACCCTCCCTCTCACTCTTCCACTCTCCCTTCATCAAGACATCTTAATCCATCTTCTCTCTCTGATTCTGATTCAAACTCCAAGTGTCAGTTAACCATGCCTACCTCTTCATGGACTGATCTCACTTGCTTCAAACAAACCTGTCTTTCCAGGCCACCAATGTTGACACCTGGGGAGATCCTTTGGTGTTGGATCACAGGTTGCCATGCCTATTTCAAGATCAAGTCCATTGACCCAACTGAACAAGTCCAAATGGCTTCTTTCAGGCTACAAGACCCACATATTGTGGTATGGTTTGACACCAATTGTGCTACCCTTGAATTGTTCTCTTTTGACAAATTTGTCTCTGAGATCTGTGAATCATGGTTAAAGCCTGACTGGGAGCTCCAACTCAGCAACGCTCTACTCAACTCCCATCAAGAAAACACTCCATTTTGGGATTGGCAGGTACAACTTAGCAGCATCAATGCTCTCCTTATCAACACCCCATCACACATCAGCAAGGACACTTTTTGCCACAAACTCACCTCTGGATTGAACCCAGCCATTTCTGCTGAGGTCCAACATGCCAAGCTTGATACCAAACTCCCCCTCCAAGAGTGGCTTCAAGAGGTCCTTTGCATTGATCAATGATCCACCTGACATGTCAACAACATCTCCCAACTCATGGCCATATCTAGGCTTAAGCCTTCCACTCCCCATCCACCTTCATCATCGAACCAATTGGTCACCTTATCAATGAGTAGCCAACCAATGCAGCCCCAATGCACTATACCAGTGCCAAATGAGATCTCCTCACCAAACACAACAGATGTTTCAAATGTTGCAAGTTTTATGCAGGTCATCACTTGAATGTTTGCCCCAACAACTACCCAAACACCAAACACTACAAACCCCTCATGGAGAACATGGCACTCACATCCTCTTGCACTCAGCCTCACACAATCATTGCCACCATCCTCCCCACAGCCATAGATTACACCTCCAGAGTTATCCCACCTGGCTCTGACAATCCAGATGACAATTAGTGCATCCCTCTTTCAACTTCTTGTCCCTTTCCACCACTTTGTACTGATTCCTTGTTGTGGCAATGTCACATTGATGGTTAAATTTCTTCCCACTACCTGACAGCCCTTATTGATGACAGCTCACAGTACATTTTAATATGTGAATCTCTAGTCCAAACACTAGGATTGCACATGTGTAAACTGCCTACTCCTGTCCCCTTGGGGTCTGCATTCACATCATCAGATACTACCCTTCCCTCTTCACCTGATGCATGTGCAACCCACTGGGTCAGATTATTGTTGTATTCTCTAGATTTCACTTATCATTCTTGCACTGTCTGTGCCCTAGTGGCCCCATCTTTATGTATTCCCATCATCCTGGGTGGACCATTTCTCTCTCATAATTGCATTGTCATTGATCATGAATTGTGTACCTGTAGACTGAAAGGCACACAGTATGATCTCCTCCATGACCCAGATGATGATCCTTCTCTGCCCCCACAGACCCCATTTATTGATCATTGTCCAGCAGTTCTCAAGGAACTCAAAGACCATTCGATCACACATAATGCACACATTGAATGTACTTTCCTAGATATTTGACTGCCTGTTGCTGCTGCCATCCAGGCCCACATCTTGTCTTTTACTGATGTGGAGTGCCTGTTCATGCACACAGATCAGCTTTCCGAGCTTGACCACCATATGAAGTTGAAGTTTGCTGACAATTTGCCCTTGGACATCCCACATTTCAATCAGCTCCCAGCAGATGTCTACCATCATATCACCCTCAAAGGCACAAACTAGATGATCAAAATGTGTCAATATCTACGTACGTTTTCACTGTATGTTTTTCGTTTGGCTTTCCTTATTCATACCATATACACACACACACTTATGCATTTTTCTCTGACTGCTCCATTTATTACAACAAGGGTCACACACCCCTTGACATATGGTAGTCCCTGCATTTTTCACTTTCCTCACTCCACATCAACCTTATCATGTGGACACTATATAAGATGTACTCTCTACAATACAACTCCTCAGACACTTTTTACCTCTGTCTGAGTGAGTATCCCTACTCCTCTTCAACCATCTCATTCTCACATATAGCCCTGCAACATTTATTTCTCTCACTATCACATGCAGCCACTCTTGCCACACCCCTATATCACTTGCAGCCTATGTCTGCACTCCTATGTACCTTGGTGGTCCTCTACATTGCAATCAAACCACATCACCTCTTCACTATTGTCTGCCCTAGCCTGCTAAAACAAATATTCATGCCCATGCAAATACAAAGATGCCTGGCACACACTAATTGATCAACATCTTAAAGCTGGTCACATCTGCCTGTCATCTAGTCAGCATTGCTCACCTGCCTTCATCATCCTCAAGGCCAATCCCTCCATCTTGCCTCACTGAGTCAACAACTACTGACAGCTCAACACCAATACTGTCCCTGATAATTTTCCTTTACCTCAGGTCGACAACGTTCTGTTTTATCTTATGTCCTCAGCATTTATGCTGGTCACTGTGGGTAGGGCTAGGGCCTGGGTGGGCTGGTTGGTCGTCGTAGAGGGTGCGGTGAGGTTATCGAGCGAACGACGGCGGTCAACGCACACACAGAACGAGCGAAACGAGCACAGTGAGTGCTCCTTTCGTCACTAGCGTGTGGGCATGCCGCCACGATGGCAGCGGAGGATCCAAGTCCTGTTCGTAGTGGAGTCGGGTCGGCGGTGGCGGCCAACATGCATGCGAAGCACACCGAACGAGCACAAACGTGCCTGCTCCCTGTCCTTCAGATGTGTGCTTGCCGCTGTATGCGCACAGTGATATCTCTACAGGTGAGACAGTGGTGTATGTTGGAAGGAGCCATCCTTATCTCGCCTCGAGACCCCGCGACACGGCGCTGACTTTGTATTTCATTATTCAAGGGCGAAACTGCCTTCGTCGCTGTGGCAGCGGGTGCCATTGGCAGCTTCGTCGTACAGGGACGGCATGAAGGTGATTGCCTCTGATGCCAAGGCGACTTTGTGCGGATGTTATATTTAATCACAAGATGGAGGACACCGCAGACATCCTCACGTGCGAAGACCTCACCGACTTGTACGTTCTGTGCCCACAGTGTCCAACACATGTGTCCGGTCCATCATACACGTTCTGTGATAACGCGGAAGGCGATACACTCGATGCGGCGTGCGGTGAATAGATGGTATGTGCGCTTCACCGTGGGTGCTTGTGTTCGTACACGTGTTCGCACTGCGGTCCATGTTCCTGCGTCGTGCGGGCACAACAGCAATCGATAAGGCGATGGTGGTCGTGAACCAGTCTGACGACCGTTGCCAAGGTTATTGTAGTGGGATGGTGAGCTGTAGGACTAGAGAGAAAATGATCCCGGGCGTCAGAGGTGGCCCAGACATCTAAGTATCGGGCACCAGCCGGCGACTCTCCAGGGCCTGCATTGTGCTTACACTCGCATTTGTTAGTCCCGACAGTTACGATTATTGGCAAAGTGCTCGTCACTGCGCCGTTGTAAGACCTACAAGCAGGTTACTGGTGATCTCGGAGGTAATATAGGCTCGAAGTTACTCCTCCGCGATCGCACCCTCATCGCTCTTGTCTCTGCACAGGATATCAGATATAGCGTGTGGATACCGTCGGTGTTGCGCAATATGGAGATGGCAATGACGGCGTGTGCCATATGCGACGCACTCTTTGTGCAGACGCCGCTTGTAGAGATCCCGGTTGAGCTCCTCATGACGGCCGTGACAGCACCCATCTCCCTGGAACGATATAACTACCAGCGGCTGGAGACTCTCGGCGACACTGTGCTCAAGTACATCACGACCATCACCCTACTCGCCGAGTTTCCGCTTTGGCATGAAGGCTACCTTGCAAGGCGGAAGGACCACGCTGTGTCGAATGCGCAGCTCGCAAAGGCTGCAGTCTCCAAGAAGCTGTATCTCTGGATCATACGTGACAGGTTCTTGTTCCGCAAGTGGTTCCCACGGAATAACAAACCCGTCGTAGGCCCACCACAGCCTCTGCCAGAGCCGAAGGCCGAGGGGGACGAGGCAAAGAGTGGCGAACAGAAGGAGAAGCAAGATGTATTATCTACGAAGGTCCTGGCAGACGCGGTCGAATCACTCATCGGCGCCTCGTACATCCATGGCGGATTCGCGCTAGCTGTAGAATGTGCCAATGTCTTTGGCCTCGGCTTGCAGTGGAGGCCATTGCCTGAACGCATCACGCAGTGCCTGTCGCAAGTGCCGAACTCAAGCAGCTTCCCAGGCAACTTTCGACAGTGGAACAGATCCTGGGGTACACATTCAAGCGCAAGGCGTTGCTGGTCAAAGCGCTGACACATTCAAGCTACGTGTACGACCTTGGGACTGTCTCGTACGAGCGCATGGAGTTTTTAGGCGACTGCATCCTGGACATGATCGTCACCGACTACTTGTATCACGCCCCAGGGAAACAGTACAGCCCTGGCCACATGCATCTGCGCAAGTCGGCAATAATAAATGGGCACTTCCTCGCACTGATATGCCTCCGCTCGTCGGTGGAGCATACGATGGAGATGCCAGAGTGGGGTATCCACCGCCAGCAAGTGACGCTCAAGACGAGCAGCCAGCGCATATATCTGTGGCAGTGCCTGCTGCACTCGAGTCCGCGGCTTCTTGATGACCAGCACGTTGCGTTTGGGCGGTGGCAGCAGCACGGCGATGCCATTGAGCATGCACTGGAGAGCGATATGTTCCCATGGGCAGCACTGACGTGGCTGCAGGCACCAAAGTTCCTCAGCGACATGGTGGAGAGTTTGCTTGTGGCGCTGTTCTTCAATGCCGAAGGAGACCTGGACGTAGTGCGCGGCGTGCTACGCAAGCTCAGGGTGATGTCCATGCTCGAATGGATTGTGGAGAAAGAGGTAGACGTGCTGCACCCGGTGTCGCGGCTCGCGCAGTGGGCAGTGGATAACGGCCATGAGGTCGAGTATAAGATCAAAAAATCCGACAAGGTGGTGTCCTGTGCGGTGTTGGTGGAAGAGCAGGAGGTGGTGGTGATCGAGGATGAGTGGTGTGGGTGAGTCAGGAGCGTGCGGTTTGCGGCAGTGGAGCAGGTGATTAAAATCTTGCGTCTGGATTGGGTGGAGGCGGAAAACTACAAATACTCGCGCGACTCAGACAGGGACGAAATGGAGGAGTAGTAGTAGTATCGAGTCGGGGATGTTCAGGGGCTGCTTGATGCGAGGTTGGTCCTCATACAGCATTGCACATCAGACCTCGTGTATCTACATAATCATAATTACAAGTCCAATCCAGTGCTCGGTATCGTGGCAGTATCTGATGTATGCTGAGGACGCTGAGGACCAGTGTTGATGATGAGGTCAAGTTGCCAGGCAGGCGTGAGTGTAGGTCAAGGCTTTTGCAATAACAAGGGTTATATAAACAGGTGTTCTTCTGCACAAGAAACACCAAAAAGTGTCCTAAGATCAAGGACAAAAGCACTCAGTCTCGAAAACAACACGAGGACTGAGGGGAAAAAAAGGTGGGGTATCGTAAACAGGCTAGATAAACTACCTGTGGCTTTAACTGTATAGTAGCGGAGTGATCGAAAAAGTAGGTAGTTATCATATGTTTTTCTGCGGAGAGGAGACGAAAGTTTGCGCGCGCGTCGGCTTCTGCTGAGTTGCCTAAAAAGGAAGTAGCAAGTCGTGCATGCGCCAGTTTGCAATTCCAACAAAGGCCGCCTCCAAGGCCGCAGCCTCGCCTCGAGTTTGCCTAGTCGTGACTGCCAGTCACTCGAGAAGCCTCCCAGAGTTTGTGCTCTGGATTTGATGAGAGCAGACGTTATGTGCGGTAGAGCCGTGACTCCGTGACTGATTGAGCGGTCGTCAAACTCGACAAATATCCAGATTCAGGAGGCGAGCATTGATTACCCTTAATTATTTTGATCACTGGCATCCATATTTCATAGATCTGCATTCATCGGCATCCCATAATGTCTCCCACATAGGGCAAGTCCTACGTTCCAGGAGGAGTGTCACAATATGTCGGAAAACATTAATCGTTTGAGGAGAAGATTGGTAGCATACGGTGGCCCAGCCACTCTGATCTTCAGCACAGACATTGTGGATATCCTCTCAGGGATGGTCTGTGATTATATTAAACACATCGTGACAGCCTCTTCCCCTAGGATTTTCAATCTACACGGTAAAGCAGTGGTTTGTGGTAGTTGCTGGTGTAAGGAGACTAGCAAGGTTTAGTAGCCTCACACCAATTCCCGCGTATAAATTTACAAGTCCACCATTCTAGGTCTACTAAACCTAGAACAAAGATCAGTAGAAAGTAAGCAAACATTGTCTTGGACCGGAAAAAGAAAGAGTTGACTGCATACTATGTGTTTAGTATCACAATATGTTGCTCCAAACAATCCTGAGAGGAATAGAGCACAAAAATTGTGCTCAGGCTGGTTCGAACTGTGAGGGGTAGCCCGGAAAGTTGTGCTAAATTAGACCATGGATTCTGTAGTGGCGACGTTGACAATTAATCACAATGTCGTCTATCCGTCGCGGGATTGGGCCCACGCAGATGCCACGGGATTCTGATTTCAAGAAAGATCCAAGGAAAGGGCTTCACGACGAAACGACGGGGGCCCACTTCCACACAAGGATCATGGACGACGACACAATCCAACTTATAGTCACAGACAGCGCTTCGAATTCTTCAATCACTCGCACACCCACTCGTATGGCAATAGAACCTCATAATTGGTCTATCGAGTTCTTCAAGGGCATTCCGGAGCTTCTGTATGTGCTCCGGGATGCACTGAAGTGTGAGTTACTTCCCCTGAGTATTGTTGAGGGTGCTCCTACCCTAAGATACATAGAAAACACGTACGCTGCTCAGTAGTGCGTGTAGCCATACCAATACTGGTATTTGCACTGCTTCTGCGGCAAGGAGACCGATAACAACGTAGGAACTAAATACTAGGAATTCTCACTCCTTGCCCAAGCCCGAGTTCACCATCAGCCGATCTGCAGAAGAATCACCTATCACCTTGATTTTCAATGCGCTCCTACGCTGCCAGTTGAAGCAGGAAGTCATAGGGTGCGGAGAGAATGTAGCAGGCCTTAGAGATTTTGAATGTATGTCTCCGGTCGCATCTATCGGCTCGAGTCTCTTATATTGTTCTATTGGCAAAGCTTAATATTGCAGCTCACACCAAAGTCGCGCAGATGCAACAGGTGTGTCCGAATCTACCTGCAGTGTTGCTTATCAAACTTAAAACCGAATGGTAACAAAACCCACTGGCATCCTTGGAGCCAATGTTCGTTTCCCCCTTTTTTTTTGTCATCCTCCACATTGTGACCCTAAACAGGCACATTATCTAGCGCGCAGCAAGGCCCATTTGTCCTTCTCTCAAAGCCCCAGATCTTTCATGGCCACGACTTCGAGGTCAAACACATCATAACCCCTGTTCTGCCACGTGCCCCCACTCGTGTTGCTATCCTGGGCTCAGGCGGCATTGGCAAGACCACCATTGCGCTGCAGTCCTCCATCATCCTGTGATAGTCGCCCAGTTTGGCGTCTCCCGCTACTTTGTTGCATGTGAGGTGGCCGAGACTGCTGAAGCCATCCTCCTCAAGCTGGCTAGGACTGTCGGTCTTTTGACAACCGGTACAGTGCCCTTGCTCCAGGCTGTCTTGCATTTCCTCCAGGCCAACCACCGTATCATCTGTCTTGACAATTTTGAGGCACCGTGGGAGGCCCAGACTAGTCAAGTAGAGGCTATGTTCGAGCGCATGACCTCTCTAGACACCATCGTTGTCGTCGTTATTCTTCGGGGAACCCAGCAGCCTGCTAGAACACGATGGACTCAGCCTTACGACGTCGTCTATATTTCCTACATTCTGACGCTTATGTCTCGCATGGAAGGCCATCGTGACCTGTACTCTATCAAGGAGTTCTCCGTCGAAACATCGGTGTTGGTAACATCATGATATGCCTTGATGGCCACAATGTTGAGAAGACAACCGGTCACCTTATAAATCTGACTACGCAAAGTGACTGACTCTTATGTTACGCAACCGGATCACCATGCTCAAGTGGATGCACGTGAATTCCGAAGATTTATGAGGAAGTTGACACACAGATTGATGAGGCCGTCCTCCGCTGGGTGCTGATTCGTCTCAAGGTTTATCCTGTTATGGGTTATATCCGAGAAATTATGAAGATCAAGCCGTTGCTGAAGGAGCCTCGTACCATAAGTTCATTTAAGTATTGACTGCTTAATCCAGCACCTCTCCCGTCCACAGCACCTTCCTGCAACTGGCCCGAGCACTCAGGTATCTCATAACAGTGTGCCTTCTGCGTCCACTGACTGAACTACTCTCTCGGCATGGGTGTCCCGCGACCCCAAAGCAGTCACACTTCGTGCACAATGACTGCGGAGTGTTTTGAAGTTGATAGCAACAGGAACAGATGGTTCACAGGAAAAAAAATAGATCTCGTTGATACTGATGTGTCTGTATGAGAAGGAGCAAAGAATACAAGTCTACTACCTTTTGGTAGCGGGAAGAGAGCCAGGTAGTTATAAAGTCCAGATCATTCCTAACCAACCAACCAACCGACCCTCCTCATTTCGACTCGTGAAATATCTCCGGTTAGTTTGTACGTGCCTTCTTGGACTTGGGCGTTGGGGAAAGTGGATCAGTTCGACTAGAAGCCTTTGACTCCCCGAATTCCTTCGCGCCCTTCAGCAATATTTTCTGCGGCGATATATTCCAGTTTGAAGACAACTCTGAACCCTGTATAATCGCCGGACCACCAGAATTCCCAGCTATCGACTTGAGAGCTTCGAGGTCCTTTCTGCGCCGTTTGACTTCTGACTTTGTCATTTCCTCGATTGCCAGGTCTGCCTTATCCTTCTGTTTTTGCACGCTAAGCATCGTCTCGTCGATGAGATTGATGATCGAATCATGGATTCCGTCGTATTCGCGGAATTTGTATGCCA
>QLPN01002957.1:0-17947 GCA_003314395.1 Albatrellus ellisii
GACATATTGTGTAAATGATATAACTCCTGTATTCCAGTCTATTTCTGTATTGTGAATTTTAAGCCAAGTTTCTCCTAATATTAGGTTCACTTTGCCTAGTCCTGTTACACAAAATGTTGTTCTTTCCATGTGATTTTGGACTTTGACTATTATATCCACTGTTTCTTTAATGGATCCTTGTTTGTTCCTTGATCCATCAACATTATAGACTGGGATAGATATAGGAAGTTTCTTTGTGTTTAGACAATTTGTTTTTACAAACTCTTTGTCTATATAACACATAGTAGCTCCCAAATCTAGAAGCACTTCAATCGTTATTGTTTGTCCATTTTCCAGTATTTTGACTTCAACTTTTATTCCATCTTCATTCCCATGATTATGTGCTTTTCTTTTTCTTGAGAGGGCATACTCTCAGATGTCTTCTTCTTTTCAGTCTTTATCTCTGATGCAATGTTGTAAAATATTATTTCAACAGGGTCACATACATTGGCATGATCAACAGTCCTATCATCTGAAGTACTGAGAAGTAATTCTTGGATGGTCCAATGACATCTACTGGCCATCCACTGCAGAACCTGATTTCTTCCTTCTCTCTCCTTCATTTTCTCAAACTCTACACTCATTATGTTCCTTATTTCCTCCTGAATCTCTCTCACAGTATTCTGCTTCTTCTTTGGACACCATCACAATATGTGTTCTTCATCCCTGCAATTGAAATATATGACAGGTCTCCTTCCTCTTGTGTGATCAATGTCCATGGGCACAGTAGCATTACTGGCTTTTTGGTAAGTAGAGGTTGCTAAGAGCAGCCTATTGGACAGTCTTAGGGAAAGTGTGTGATAACTATACCCCTGGTAACAAGGTAGTTGGTATGTGCTTGATAAGCATAGTTGAGTATATCTAGGGGTCCATTGTGATGGGCCTCTAGATTGCATAAGTTGGCAATATTCTCACATATGCCTGTCTGTTTGTTGCATCATCCTCTGCCATTCCAAGTATGTGACAGGAGGGGGATTGATGTTGTATATTCTGCTGAGTAGATCACTATTGATTCCTCTTTTATAGCAGTCAATGAGCACATATTCATCATATCACATTTTTTCTGCTATTAAGTAGTGCATTCTTCAGTGGTCTTCCCCATTTGTCATGGTTTATGTAATGCTTGTTGCACTGTGTGTGCCTCATCAGGATCTCTGAACTGCTCCCATAGTTTAGCATCGAATTCTACCCAGTCTGCAAAAGGCATGGGGTAAGATGGATTGAGGGGATTAACCTTGTGAAATCATTGTTTCACAACTTGTAAATTTCTCCATGCTTCTGCTGACCCTCCTATCATATAAGGGAGGGCATAGGTTATTCAATCACTATCAACCCAGGTTTTGTTTGCTGTGAATACAAGGAAGAGTTCTTGGATAAATGAGTCAAGTTTCTCTCACTTCCCTGAGAATGCTGTAGGTGCATAAACTTTTACCTGGTGTTGGGCAAATACATGGGCTGATTGGGTGGTTGGTGTTACAAGGCACTTGCTTTGGCACCTTGTAACACTTTTTTTCTTCTTTTCCTTTTTTACCTCATTTACTATAAGTGTAGTATTAACTACAGTTGTTGAGGATAGCTCCTACTTATAGTAAGGACTCTATTTTCTTTTCCTTTATAGTACTTTATTATTTACATACTAGAGTGTGAGCCTAGCTCCAAGTACTATAAAAGCATCTTTCTTTCTCTTTGATCTTTCTTTATTTATTTACATTTACTTACTAAGGACTATCACTACACAATCAGCAAGGACTCATCCTATCTCATCTCTATTTACCTTTTTTTATCTCTTGTTCAATTTGCACTTGTGGCTACATTTACTTTAGCTTACTATGGACATGTCTCAGGTCACATGACTCCATTGATTGCTGTGCAATCATCATTGATCTGTGAACCTTATTTACAATTACTATCCTTAGGACTCTAGTTTTGTATAAATAGTTGAAAGACTGGTGGTCTTAAACCCCAGTCTTGTCAACTTCACAATCTAGGGATTCTCCTATACTGCACTTGATCTAAAGCTCACCTTCATCTCACTTCTTGCTTAAATCCTAAGAACTAAATCTAAGATCTCTAAGTCACTCTAAGTATTACTATGACATCCTAAACTCATCACCCTGGATCCTTGTTTAGTCATCAGTGGTATCATCCTCATTACTATCTTGTTGATCCCTCTCTTCATCATCACCAGGAACACCTATTACTATTATCAAGCATATAACAACTACCTTATTACCAGGGGTATAATTATTGCAAATCTTCCCTAAGACCATCCAATAGGCCACTCTTAGCACAGCTACACAAGCTGACCTTGCAACCATTCCCCTCATTCTTAGATGACCTTTCACATCTAAACCTCTGCTATTGTTAGGATTCCATCATTTTTCCTTCCCTGTCACTTACCTTACAGGCCATACCCTGTAACAACAGCATTACACTGGTCTGTATATTACAAAGAGGGCACATCCCCTCTTGAAGGATCTGTACATTTCATGTCTGTTCCATCAAGTCCCATTGTATTCCATCTCTGTACTATAATAACCCCTACAATGAGGTCTAGCTCTTACAGCCTAACCTCTTCCATCAACAATTGTACTTGTTCTGCAATAGCAGCTGATTCTTTCTTCTTGACATGTTTGTCTCGGAGTCTCTTCGAACTTAGTATAGGAGTTTGACCACAAAGACATCTCCAAACATAAAGGAATTCCAAGTCGACTTCCTCACGTTGTCTAAAGATCTCACCTTCTTCGAAAGGGTGAACGATTATCTAAGTGATCCTAGTGTCACCGGACTGGAGGTTGTCCGCATACACGGCTGCCGCAGTGGCCACCACAAAGTGAAAAAGCGGATGGCGAAGCTTCGTCGCAAAGGCATGCTAGACGGACGCGGCTGCCACTAGTATGCTGATAGGAGAGGTTGGGTTCATTATTACCATACTTAATCCGAATTATGTGCGGCCAGGTACATGCACAAGGACAATTTCACACCTATGTGGCCTATTTTATTGTGGAACCGTAAGTATTGGCATAGTGGCTCGAGCTGTTCTGTATACAGTGATATTCCAGTGTGCACTCGTACCACAATGGTGGTGTACATTACATGCCAATACTTTGTACCAAAAATCAGAGCAACATAGCTTGGCCTTGAGTTCCTCCATCCAATATTTCTGGCACTCCCTCCCTCTTCTGGGCACATCAGAATTCCAGGCCAGCAGCCACCTAATGCAGCGTGCTCTCAGCATCCCTGTGCTGCTTATCCTTATCCTCAGCAAGACGCCTCACGACCTTGCGCACTTCATGATCCCAGTCCGTGCGCACGGAAAGAAACACGCCAAACACGGCACAGTACACGAGAGACACGGTGAGTCCGATCCAGAGGCCGTGCAGGCCCATGTCATGCTTGAATGTGAGCCAGATGCCGAATGGAAGCCCTGTACGCCAAATGACATGAAGGAAGAATCGATCAGGCATGTCGACGATGGAGGGGCGGGAGGATGCCTACCTATCACGTAGTACGCGCTGGTAGTGTGGGTTGTGATAATCAGGGATCAGGAGATCTATCCATTAGGGTATGACATACCTGAGGTTAAGCAATGCGCCTGTGAACTGGGAGAGCAAGAGGTCAGCATCATAAGTAGGAAAGGCGGTCATCATGCTGAGGACGCTACAAGGCGCGCGGCAGGACTAGACTCATGCATTTGTGAGTTGGAAGATAAACTGACTTGTTTTCCCCTTGCTCTTAGGACACCGCCTGTAACTGCGACGAGGCCATCGAATACTTGGAACAGAGCGACAATGGGGAGCATAGACGCGACGAGGCTTACAACACCTATCAAAGGTTGTTTCGAAGAATACAGTCGTGAGAGATCATTCGTAACGGTGGGTAGAAAAACGCACTGGGGTCGTCGTTGAACATGTATGCCCACGAGTTACGGAAAACGAGGAACATCGTGCTGCGAGGAACGGAGAGCATTGTCAGGGCCGATAGGGAAGAATGCAACACACAGTAGATGAGGATGTAGAGGATACTGACCTGCATATGCCTGCAAAGACGAGCGTCAACACCAGAGCAACAATCGTTACCACGCCGGCACGCTTCGCGTCCTGCTCGCCAAGGAGGTTGCCAATGCTGATCGTATGATATACACAGCGTATAAGGAAAGGTAACGGCCAGCGGGCGACGTGTGCATGAGCACGATGAACATGAGTACACCGAAAAGGGGCGTACCGAACAGAAGTGGCAACGCTGAGTGCGAAGGGGGCTTGGAACGTCGATGACGCGGAAACAAGGAGGACGGACTGTGCTGCAAGTGCAACGGGCCCAAGTCTGTGAGAAGCATTGACAAAAACGTACGTAAGGGGGATATGAAAGCGATGATTGGCCAGAATCATTGCAGCATTTAGTGGTTGAAGAGGTGAGAGCATTGCGTTGCTTACAGACTAGCGGCGACTGTGAGAAAAGGATAGAACGATCAGCTAGGCATTCAAGGGTTGATGGAGTGCAGGAAAGCAGAGAATCATCTGAGGAAGCGAAGTGGACGGGAGAAGCACCTTCAGATGTAGGAGATAGAAGGTTAAAAGAATCAAGCGGTTAGTACGCAAAGGCAAAAAGAGCATCGTGATAAAACAAGGTCGGGGAACGGGCCGAGAAAGGGACATACGGCCTATGAGCTCCCAGGACCACCATTCGGTCGCAGTCTGGCCTATTGCCAGACGTATCATTTCCAAGTCATAGTAGCAAAGACAGATAGCGCGATGGAAATTCCAAATGATTCATCGTAAGCTAATCGGCGTAGATCTGTAAAGAAGGAACACACCGACGCCGGCGAGCCCGAGTTGGACGAGGACACCGAGACTGGTGAAGCAGCGACGAGACAGCGGGTGCCATGCCGTGTGTGGCACGAAGAAGACGCCATAAACGATGGAAGCGATGGAGACAAGGTTGAAAGAAATGGCGGTTGCAAGTGGCGCACCGACAAAACCAAGCGCAATCGGTGCCGGGCCCCAAACTACATTCGTGGGGGAGATATACGTATGTGATGTCGGATCTCGTATTAATGAAGATAGAGGGCGGGGTACATACCAAGGATATAGTTGAGAATTGCGTTGATGGGCGCAACGGCGAGAATAACTTGTGTAGGGACAGTGAAGAGGCCTTATTTACGTCCCGGCTATTATTACTCAGATTATGAAACGGATCATGATCTAACACACCTTGTGATTGGAAATAACGGCTACATTGACTATGAACAACTTTCGTAATGAGCGCTGGGGCGGACGCACCGGGAGATGCTGTTAAAGGCATAGGCCGGGAGACCGATGGAGATATATTTGAGGTAAATGGAAGCGAGATAGGCAACCTCTGGATCTTGCCTCAACAAGAGAAGAATTGCCTCGGAGTTGAACCAAATGACGTATATTGGCTGCAAAGGGAAGATGTCAAGATTGGACAAGCCAGAAGGAAGGTATGGTCCTTACTATAAGTGTCACAACCATCACGACGGCTGGGGACATGATGCAAAAGAAAAAAGGATCAGTGCGATAGGACGGAGGAAAGAGAAGAGAACCCAACCCATGCGTTGTGCCCAAAGGCCGACGAGCTGAGGTTGGGAGGAGGTCCACGCGCTTGGAAGCATGGTGTCGAGTGTGCTGGCGAAGCCCTGGATGATGCTGAAGCCAGAAACACTGGCGGTCATGGAGCCGAGGGTGCAGGCAGCCAGAGCAGTGGTGGAGAGATGACCTATGGAGACGATAGAAGCGATAACAAGAGAGTACTCGAACAGGTGTGTTCTAAGACAGGAAGCAGACCAGCAATCAGTGAATGGGCAAGCGGCCAGCGTGGGGGGCGTACCCAAACACAGGGAGCGTGTACTTGAGGAGGATGCGGAATTCCTCCCAGTAGAGCCTGCGACTAGGGCACTCAGACATGGACGCATCGATGGGATCTTCCTGAATGCGGGGAACGAGAAGCGCAGTGTATTCCGTAGGTGGATGAGACGCGGCGACAACATCTTGGGGGAGGGGAGGTTTGGGAGCAAGAGGACGGATGTAAGAGGTGGGGAAGCTGCGGCGTCGGACGGGTATGTGGACGGAGAAGCTGGGGACAGAGTCTATGGCGCCATCGCCGGTGTGGTCATCAGGGTCTGGGCGGGCAGAGACATCCGGAGGGCGGGGGGTAGCATAGCGAGAGAGAATGGCGTAGTCGGAGGGGAGGGAAGAGGGCGTTGAGTAGTGAACATAGGTGGAAGACATCGGATTCTGGCATACGAGCAGAAAAGACGCGTTATAACGCATCGAAGGACTCCCACGCCCGCGTACAGCGCGCTGCAAATGAAGAGGCTATGGAGGTTTGTAGACACGCGACCCTGCTTGCCGGCCCGCCCAGACCCGGCATTTCAACCTCGTGCGTGTCAACACAACCATCATCCATGGACGATTCCCAAGAGGCACGCGTCGCTCGAAAGCTCAGAGGCGAATACGAGTCCGCAGTCCTCCACCTCGCTGACGTTGTACGTCCCTCCCGCCCCACTGTGCGCCCTCACTCACCGATCCTGTCTCTTCCAGATCAACTCCAACCTTGACACCCCCTCCCGCATTGCGTCTGTGCGTGTCGACGGCGCCACACACACCCGCCGTTCTTTCCTCGCCGCCCTCGTGCACCCCCACCTCGCCGCCCAGGCCGACTCTCCAACCCTGTCTGGCGCTCTTCGCGCCGCTCGCGACATCGGCCATGTCCTCACCGAGACCGACCTTTTCCAGTCTCTCAACGTCCGCCTTGAGCGCAGCCGTGAACCCCTTGCGAGCCCAAACGACGTCGACCTTGTCTTCACCGCCCGCGAACGGGGCCGCTTCTTCCTCAAGACCTCCACCGAAGTGGGGAATAGCGAGGGAAACGCCGTGCGTGCCATCGCCTTGTGTGCTCTTCTCATACTGACCTTCTGCTGCCGTTCTTAATCCAAGAGCGCAACTGCACGAGTCCGCAACGCATTCGGTGGCGCCGAGACGCTTGAGGCGAACGCATCCGTGGGCACCAAAACCCGCCGCTCCTTCCATGCCTCCTTCTCAGCACCTCTCTCTTCGGACCTCGCTACGCGTGCATCCTTCTCCGTGTATGCCCTGGACCGCGATAACACCACTTTCGCCAGCTGCACAGAAGGCCTCCGTGGTGTCAAGGCCGCGATCCGGGTGAGCGAACCCTACTTTCCGCCCCTTGATCTGACCGGTATTCATTGTTCGACTGCCGTTCTTCTTCCTACCTGCTGCCTCATCGACTTCTTGTGCCTTGATCGTCGCGGCCGGTCTGTCCACGTACCGATACGGTTATACTACGGTTTCAACGGCAATTGCATGTTTGTCAAACCAACACCGTCCAATTGCATAGCACGGCTATCCGCGCACAGGCCAGCATGAATTTGGCTACGAGGCCATCCTCAGACATATTGGCGGGCTTGCAGCGTCCGCGTCACTCAGGTGCTGCACCGTTCTTTCCTTCGCGGCTTCTCCTGACGTCAGCCTTCTTTCCACACATGCTGTCTCAATCTTGTTCCCGTACGCTTAGTATACGCGAAGCTGCAGGGCACAGCTTCAAGTCGGCACTTTTCCATACATGGCAGCGCGATACGCGTTCCGGCTCGCTGACGGACGCGCGTGGGCATCTCTTCCGGATCTCGCAGGAGCTTGCAGGGTACAGTCTCGGCGGCGATACCGCCTTTTACAAGGCCGAGTTTGAGGCCCGCACAAGCACGCCTGTCGGTCCTGGAGCGGTCGGTTCTGCCTGTTTGTCCTCCGACTCTGCTTTTCTTACCGTCTGGTGCGCCGTCTGGTTCGTAGGTCTTAACGCTTGGGGGGCGTGCCGGTGTGCTGCAGACTCTTACAGGCGTGTCACATTTTTCGGATCGTTTTCAGCTTGGCGGGCCTGTGAGCGTGCGAATGTTCCGCGCGAATGGCTTGGGTCCACGTGATGGCCGTGAGTCTGACGATTATCTCCTTCCCGCTGTTCCACTGACGTATCTTATCACGACTCATCGCACTTGTTATGATACTGAAACGTCTGTAGCCGACTCTCTTGGCGGAGAGCTTTGTTGGGCGGCTGGTCTCAGCCTCATCTCCGATCTTCCTTGGAAACCGCACTGGCCGGTCAAGCTGCACACGTTCATCAACACCGGACGGCTACAGTCCATGCAGCCATGTCCGTGCTCCCCTACTTTGTATCAATGACCTTGGAGCTCATTTTCTCATTCACGTTTCCCATTGCGCTTGCTCCCTTTCGCTCCCCCATAGCAAAATCACTCGTGGAAAATGCCCGCTCGTGTGCATCGGCGCCGTCCGTCTCGGCCGGTGTCGGCCTCATCTATGCGTTCGACCCCGTGCGCGTCGAGCTCAACTTTGGTGTGCCATTCGTGGCTGCTCGCTCGGATGCGTGCAGACGGGGCTTGCAGGTCGGCCTGGGGCTCGATTTCTTATGATGGCGATCCAGCGGGTCCATGCTCGCTCTCGGGTGTTCGGCACACCACGAACAGTCATTATTGCAGAAGCCAGTGGTAGAGACTACTTTCAGGGGTGATGCATCGCCCAGTCATGCACCGCCATCCGTTCATTTGCTGTGCTGCCACTATAGAGTAGACAAAAATGCATGTGGTTTCCAGGTCTCAAGGCAGGCGCGCGCTCCAGCCATTGTCGCGCTCCGTCGCCTGACCCCCGGAAGCTGTTCTTCATAAGACCAAAGATAGAAGTGGGCCAATGCGCTCTCTGCGTTGCCACCGTCCCGCGGGGCACCGTTCAACGGCTCGCAGTCTCCCGGTGCAGTTTCAAGCATGAAGCGTATTCATAATGGCGAAAGTATATACTGTACATTGGATTTTCAAGGTGTTATAGATGCGTTCATGGCGCTAGTTTTTCTGTGGTCCGTATTGCGTGCGTCGAAGCACGATCAAGATTTTGCGAATTCTACTCTTTGACAAATCGTTGCTTGACAAGCCTGGAATTCCTCCGCATTCAGCAAGAGGGAAATGCATGTCGAAGGACGGGACTTACCGCTCAAACGTATCCAGGGGACTCTCACTCTCTGTGTGGCTTACCTCCATCCTATCACCAGAAGATTGTTCGTGGGCGGTCAGTGGTACCCAGCTACTGAGTGGGCTCGTTCCCGGCTCATAGATCGCCTGCGCAACGTAGAGCAAAAGACCGTCCGATTTGATCTCTGCTTGGACTTCCTTCAGCGTCGGCCCTGAAGCCGCTGCCGCCGCCGCCGCCGCCTGCGATTCGATGTCCATCGCGAATTCCCCGTCTGCGTGACAGCCGTCCTGGCCGGTGGGAATGGACACGGACACGTTGTGCGAAGAACGCGCCCTGGGTATGATGTACATGAGGAGATTCTGGAAGGAAGTGTCTGCGTGGTATGCAATGGGAATGAAGGCGGTTGGATAGGGGAATCGGTATTGCGGTACATGCGTGTTGTCAAAGTCCGTGGCCGCTGCAGCGTCCTTCTGCAACGAAACGCCGCCGGGTTTCGTAGAAGCGGTCATTGTTGGTGGGCGAAGAGGTGGCAGCTCGGAGAGGCGCGTGTCCCGCCACCAAAACCTGTCGTTGCAAACCTACGTCACACTTCCAATTCCAAGTGCTACGCTCTTCAGACCGTCCCCCCTCGATGTGCTCACCTGAAAGATGCCTCACAATCAGCTACATCTTGCCCTTTCCACTGCAGTACGTCAAGTATATGCAGGATTCCATTTGTACGCCAGTTCTGATCCAGAATGCAGTCAAGGATCGTGTCCGATGGCAACGGAGAAGGGAAGCGGGGCATGAGGGGTTTTCCAAGTACTCGAGAACGCAGAGTCGTGTTGGGGACTGCCGGCGATTCCATGCTTCCATTAGAATTAGGATCAACAGACGATTTTTACAACATCACTCACCGACACCAATGGACCCACTGCCTTGATGAGAAATTGCAAGACATCTCTTCCCCACCGGGATAGGTGCCATGGCAACCCATCCGGTCTGCAAGTCTTCGGGCAAGCCATCCTGCGCTCCTTCCACAACCTCGTCTGCCCCGTTCCAGGGCTCACTACCCTTCATCTCCAACAGCTCTGCGTACATGCACTTGTCTGCCCACGGGCTAAGTTTCTTGGAAGTCGATTTTGCGCGGTGCCGTTGGCTTTCCTTGCTTTTTGGTTTGAGGGACGGGTCGGCATTTTGGGGCGGGGAGGAGGCAGCGACAGTCGCTGTGCTGGAAGATACGTCTGGCTGCAGAAGGGATGTGTACCGGCTCACACTGTCGCGGACGATGTTTGGCTGGTCTATTGGTGCGCCATCCTCGTCGTCCGATTGCCCCAGGGAGAGGTTCGCGAAGAGGTCGATATGTCGCTCGGACTCTATGCGTTTTGCTCTTCTCTAAGAGGCGCCAAGTGTTTCAATACGCTTCATTTTAGGGTGATCATATGGGAACACACACTTTTTTCTGCTCTTCGAGTGCCTTGGGAGATGTTAGTAGTTTAACGAGTGGCTTGTCTGTAAGATGATATATGATCATACCTTTTTCCTACGAGCCGCCTGTGAGAGCGCTTTGTCGAGGATATTGCTAGGTGGTTGTTTGTACGAAGCCTTTCTCTCGGAGAAGGGATGCATCATTTTGTCCCCCTCAGACAAGATGATCACAGTCGAAGATAAGACGAATATCCTGGGCACGAGGCAGCCTCAAGCAGTCACCTCGTGTTTCTGACTACGGTCCATTACCGCATCCAGTAGAACAGCATCATTTATACTGTAAGTGATCCCGCGTTGCCATCGCTCCTTTGCAGAGAATGCGTCAAAAATGCAATCTGGTCTTATTATTATCGTCTTTGCAGATGCAATGATAGTGTAAAACATATATTTGTCCATGACATCCTTGAATATCGATCGAATTTGCGAGAGATCATAGATATATCGACACTTAAGTCTCCAGAGGACAACAATCAAGTCGACAATATACGAAGACGAGTGGCGCTTCGTATAGGTGAGCTGGTCATCCCAAAGACGTTTCTGGCATCGAAAGGGGACACTGACAAGCGGGCTGCAGGCATTGGATGTTGCAAATGCGTGATCATTAGTGGAGTAGTAAGTGGGGTCCACGGAATCTATAATGAAATGTCAACGGTCCGCGACACCGCTGTGGACTCTGACGTCGTGGCAGTTTCTGGTGTAAGGAGTAAATTTCCAAGTCTTGGAGGCGTGGTTCGAGTAATAAACTCCATAGTTGTAGGAAGTTTCGCGGCTGCCTGCCGGAAGGCTGTAGAAAGAAGGGTCAGCGCTGAAAAGCGACACCATTTTCTGCAAAGTGCTTGATTTACCTTCCCGCGCCAATTCCTCGCGAATAAAAGATCCACCAATTTCAAAAATGACGCGACCAGTAGGGACACTGTGGATGATACAGATAGCTTAGTGATGGATACTCAAGATTATAAAATCTTTGCACACCGAGTTGCCCAGAACTCAAACGATCCCTTCCCTTTGCCCATACGCGTTTCATTTCCCTGGGAGACGTTTGATTTCAATAGAAAGCAGATGAAATGTCGCACACATACCTTGATGCAGACCGGGATATCAGGGAAAACGCGCATGTACACCTTGCATCCCTTGACCACCTTGATCTTCCGTTTGATGACCTCCTCGGCAGTAGTCAACTGTTTCGCCGTCAGCCGCACACCTGGACCCTTTATTCGCAAGCCCCAGGTGCCAAAAGCTAGCGTGGTTCCTTTGATTGAACCACCAGTAGGAATTGGTATAGTACCCTTGTGACGTTTAATGAACTGCACTCGGCGAGGCGACATCTGGTGTCGGAAGCGCACGAACAGCGGTGAAGCTGGGCTGGGTTGACTCCATGTGCAGCGGAGAGCAGAAAAAATGGACCTACTCGCTGCCAACAACGGGCAGACAGAGGATAGAGACAACATGACAGTTTATCATTACGTAACTGAATCAGCTCGATGCCAATGGGCAGATTGAAACTCCGCACCCCCCGCTTGTTTGTTCGTTTATCCCCCCCTGACGGATAAGGGCAACCACTTCGAGTGCTACTTGCAAACCGCTTTACCTGCCTGGGAGCTAATATGAGCGATAGAAAACGGGCATTCGAGGGTGCCGGAGACATGTCCGTGGCAAAGAAGGCTCGGAGGTCCGTATCCATGCTACCGGCCACAAGCATACTGACTGACTAGGTTTCCCTCACAGTGACAGTACTGTGAGTGCCTTTCTTTTGTCTTCAAGGTAAATATATCAGCTACTGCCTTCTGACTTGTCTCTATAACCTTTTATTGCGTTCTCAGACACCTTCGAATGGCTCTAATGGGCCCTCAGGTGTACGTCGTCGCTATGTGTTCTACTTCCTCTGTGCTCATAGGCTCTCCTAGCTATCGAAAGACGCCCTCATTGCACAGAAGCGTGCAGAAATCGCGGCCAAGATTGCGACTATGAAGAATCCTTTGGTCGTAGTGGCGGCGGCGGCATCCCCCGCTATCCTGAGCCCTGCGGCTACGTCAACGCCCCGTTCAGGTGCCTCACCGTCTCCTATTGTGAGTGAAGACCTGGCAAAGAGAGTCGCCGAAGCCAAACGGAAGGTAGCCGAGGCACAGAGTAAACTGGCAATCAAAGATAACCCGTATATGGTGCGTTGCTGTATACTGGTTGACTGCCGTTTTAAATCAATCGTCTTGCAGTCGCTGCCACAAACAGGCAAGAAAAATCGCACGTCTGAGCCGGCACAGCAAGGTGCTGGCCTCAAGATGACTGCCCACCCTCTTCTGCTGGATGCGGCACCGACCACCTCGCAGTCGAAGAAAGACCGGTATAAACCCATGCAGCCCAAGTTTGCTTCTATAAAAGCTAATGCGCGCAATGCTCCTACACCGCCCCCCGCACCTATCCCGGTGGTTACTCCAAAAGAGAATCCATATGCAGCTCCTGCTCAAGCCGTGGTGGATAGTGGATTTGAAGGGGCCCCGAGAGAGCGTGTGGGACGGTCGCTCAAATTTAACCCGAAGGGAAAGTATGTATCCATCGCAAACCAGATGCGACAAGAGGCGCAACTGGAAGCGCTGAAGCAGAGGATAGCGGAGAGTGCAAGAAAGGCCGGACTGGATACAGAATTCGAGACGTTGGAGAAAAACATCAGGGTTAGTATACTCACTTTCTCAGAAGATCATCTAACTTGACTCGGTGTTGCACAGCGCGGACCCCCACCCGATGCCGAGTGGTGGGATGCAGCTCTTCTCCCCAACAAGACGTACGATGACCTCATTGACCTTGATCGCTCACTATTGAACATTCGAAGCGACAACTCGCCCATAACGATATACGTCCAGCACCCAATTCCCATACCCGCACCTGGTGACAAGAATAAGTCTGATGCCAAACCGCTCATGCTCACGAAGAAGGTACAGCACTTTGTTAACTCAATGTGTATATCCTAACTCGTCATGTACAGGAGCAAAAGAAGATGAGGAAACAGCGGCGTCAAGCAGAGCTTCAGGACAAACGGGATCGTATTCGAATGGGCCTTATTCCTCCTGATCCTCCAAAAGGTTTGTATTCGTTTGTTGATTGCAATTGACTAACGATAAAATTTCAACCAGTGCGTCTCGCCAATCTGATGAAAGTGTTGACTTCCGATGCTGTACAAGACCCGACACGCGTAGAGGCAAGAGTGCGGAGGGAGGTCGCCGTGAGACGACATGGCCACGAGAAGATGAATGCGGAAAGAAAATTGACAGATGAGCAACGGCGGGAGAAGGCTGAGCTGAAAAAGACAGAAGAAGAGAAAAAGGGCATATTTGGTGCCGTTTTCAAGTTCGTCCATCAAACTCTATTTGAGATATACATCAATCACTGACTTTCGTTATAGGATAAAGACATTGTCGGATCCTGCCCATCGGTTCAAAGTGCAGAAGAATGCTGAGCAGCTGAACTTGACAGGTGTCGTCATCTACAATCCCAACTTCAGCTTGGTCTACGTCGAAGGCGCGGCGAAGTTTGTGCGTCAATACCAGCGGCTGATGCAACATCGTATCACCTGGACGGAGGCTGCACGAGCGCGGGGAGAGGAAGAGGTTGTGTTGGAAGGAGACGGTAGCGTCGAGACGGAGGATGTCAAAGGGAAGAGTCAAGCCCATGCAGAGGAGAAAAACGCCACGTCGCTCGATAATAACCGGTGCGATCTTGTATGGGAGGGCCAAATTCGTGATAGGGCATTTCCTTCGTTCAGGGCAAAGAGCTGTCCCACGGACTCTGCAGCACGCGAAGTGCTTGGTACTAAGATGATGGGGTATTGGGATATGGCAAAGAATTGGAAACCGGAGGACGAGGAGTTGTTCTGAGCTGACGCTGTAGTCATTCTGTCAAATACTAAGACCACAGTCTGCGATTGAAGATGAGAAAAATGACATTACGCAGTCGCCGTAGCTGACGTCAGCAGAGGCTGGCTGTATGCCGTCGTTCCCACTTACCTAACGGTAGTGGGTTTTGGAGGGAGGGCTCAGACTGATCGAAATTAAAAGTCCTAGAATCTGACGGACCCCCGATCGTCCAATTTATTTGCTCCTTTCTCTGCTTGTATCCTGCTCCACTGATGGCATCATTGTGTTATTCGCTGTTGCCTTCCGACGGTGACGACATCATTGCATCATTTGTGACTCCTATGCCCCCATTTCTCTTGGCTGAACACAATTGCTTTTTTTCTTTGGCTATAGATGTCATGATGGCAAGC
This sequence comes from Albatrellus ellisii, assembly GCA_003314395.1. Lineage (NCBI taxonomy): Eukaryota > Fungi > Basidiomycota > Agaricomycetes > Russulales > Albatrellaceae > Albatrellus > Albatrellus ellisii. Next base: position 14,773 of record QLPN01002957.1, read on the forward strand.
ATCTCTGGGTCATTGGTGCACAACCATTGCTCCTCTTCCCCATCTCATTTCTGATTTTCTCTTTACTTACTGTCTTGCATTGCATCATGTTACATAATCCATTTGCCCTGTTTTTACAGCTGTCTGGGCCTTGTGCTCCAGGTTGATGGACCATACAGTTTAGGGAAAGTTTGTGTAACAAGGTAATTGGTATGCACTTGATAAGTATAGTAAACATTCCTGATGATGATGATGAAGAGTGGGATCAACAAGATAAATACCACTGATGACTAAATGAGGATCTGGAGTGATGAGTTTAGGATGTCTTAGTGACACTTAGAGTGACTTAGAGATCTAAGTGTAACCCCCTGGCTTACTACATCACACACACCCAACCAAGACTACTTCATACTCCCTCACACACACATATGTCATGCTCTCACTCCATCAGATCATCTCCTTTATCACATGCCTCTGTCCCTCATACATTCCATCCCATTTCCTACTGTATATAAAAGCTCAACTACAGCCTCTAAAGGACAGGCCTTTTCTCCTCCATTCCCCTTCATACCAGTCTCTCTTTCTCTCTCCTTCACTATCCCTGTATCTCTAGTTGCCATTATACAGTCAACTGTCCTGTTTCACACCTAGTCTGATCTCCTCTTTTGTCTCAGTGTTCCCCTGATGCCATGCATGGTGTTCCACTTAGACTTAGTTCTTAATGAATGAAGTGAGATTGTAGCAAGCTTAGGTCAAGTGCAGTATAGGAGAATTCCTAGATTGCAAAGTTGACAAGACTGGGGTTTAAGACCACCAGTCTTTCAACTATTTATACAAAACTGGAGTCCTAAGAATAGTAACTGTAAATAAGGTTCACAGATCAACAATGATTGGCAGCAATCAATGGAGTCATGTGACTTGAGATGTGTCCATAGTAAGCTAAAGTAAATGTAGCCACAAGCACGAGTGAAATGAGAGATGAACAAAAGCAAATAAAGATGAAAAGGATGAGTCCTTGCTAATTGTATAGTAATAGTCCTTAGCAAGTAAATGTTATAATAAATAGGAGAAAAGATAAAAGGTAAAGAAGCTTTATAGTACTTGGAGTAAAACTCACAACTCAGTATATATATACTGTAGTACTATGAAGGAAAAGAGATAGAGTCCTTACTATAAGTAGGAGCTATGGTCAACAACTGTTGTTAATACAACACTTATAGTAAGTAAGAAAAAAGAGAAAAGAAAAAACATGTTATGAGGTGCCAAAGCAAGTGCCTTCTAACATCAACTCACTTCATAAATTCTAAGGAACCAAGTTTAAGATCTCCAAGTCACTAAGTGTCACTAAGACATCCTACCCTTGTCACTCTGGATCCATGCATAGTCATCAGTGGTATCATCCTCATCACTATTGTTGAATGTTTTCACTTTCTACTTTCCATATTTGGTACTGTGACCACACACACTTAGCCACTTCAGTCACATGATCTGTGCCACCACATGTATCATATTTATATGGTCTATCTCACATTGGTAATTGACAAGGAGTTTTCATCTTCTCCCCTCACATATGACCTGTGTGTGAGGCCAATGCAAGTTGAAGCCAAACAACTGAAATACTAAACAAAACACAAGGGAAATGTCACACTTTGACTAGCAGATATCCCAGATATATTAGCATACTGTAGAAAGAGAAAAGAGAGCTGGTACTGTACCTAGCAAATATCCCAGATGATCAGAACTGGGGAATATTGCTAGGAGTTCTACAGTCTATATAGTATAGTACTTCAGGGCAGGTAAATAAACTAGCAAAGGCTGTGCAGTAAAGTAACCAATCACAAAGAGGATGACTGATGTGATGTCCACAGTAGGTGTGGAAAAGATTAGTGATACTCCACAGCAAGTGTGAGAGAGCTGAGTGAGTATCCACAGTAATTGTGAGAAAAGAGTCATAACTACTTTGTAATTGGGCTGATTGGAGATTGGATGACATATGTGTCATCAGCCAATAAAGATGAACAAAAGGAATGCATTGTGAGTGCAGGCTTGGGCAGGCTAAGAGAACTGAAGCAATAGAGATGATATAGAGCAACATTGAGGTAGCAGCTGCAGCAGAGGTAAAAGGCATGAGTGCAGTAGGCACCATGATGTGGTAGTATGAGATGCTGCAGGTGAGGTAAGAGAGAGTTATAAGACGTGGGTAAGAGGGTACTCACTCAGACAGTGTGAAAGACGTCTGAGGAGGTATGCTATAGTATGCTCATCTTATATAGTATGGTGGGGATAGAGTTGAAGTGGAGTGTATGCGTAGAGTACAACAGCTTCCTAAGTGGGAGGGACGTGCGTTGTCCCAGAGTAAGTGGTGGGATGTGAGCGAATGGTGCTCAGACTTGTAGGGGGTCCAAGAAGTGATGGTTGCATGTATAGTACGTATGTAGTAGGTAATATCTAAGGGAGTGTCGAGTGGATGTACGTTTTAGTTCAACAGGCCCCCTCGCTCGACACGGCAGTGTTGACGAGGCCGAGGGCTGTGTGGTGGGTGACGAAGGTGGTGCATGGCAGCGATTTGGTTAGAGCGTCGGTGATGATGGAGGCAGAAGGCAGACGATGTAGGGACAGGAGTCCATCTTCGATGCACTTGCAGATGAAGTGGTGTTTGATGTCCAAGTGCTTCATGCCTTTGCCGACGACCGGGTTGACTGTGATGTTGATGGAGCCTTTGTTATTTCCATATAATGCGAGTGGCAGAGCGAGCAGGATGCTGGTCTCGCTTGCTAGCTTGCGGTGATTTGTACTGTGTCGGGCTGAGAGGGGAAAACAACCACAACCACAGCAATTGCTGGAGGGTGCGAGCCATAAAGTTCCCTAGACACCAAAGTAGAGAGTATTAGTAGTTAAGGGCAATAGGGGCAATAGTGCGATTCGACTAGAGCTACTAGATGAACGCGACTTGGGTAATAAACCGATGATATGGCACGATAGGGCGGATACAAAATAACGCAATAGAGAACACAGTAGAGAATCCAATGTAGTGAAAACAAAACGCGATGCAGTGGGGAACGCAGCGCAGTGCAACGCGATGGAGAACGCAATGGAGAACGAAATGGAGAACGCTATGCAACGCAATGATAGACGCGGCTTACGGGGAAATGCACACTTTTCTTGATAATAAGACACGCGGAGGGAAGGTTGATAT
>QLPN01002957.1:18153-36014 GCA_003314395.1 Albatrellus ellisii
CGAATAGAGTATCATACTATTGCGGATAAGCAAAAGAGGAATAGCGCCGATCGCACCAAATGCTGACTTCGCGACTCGTACCTCCATGGTTACATTGGTGGGTCTAGACCATGCCTCAGCCTATTTGTCCTATCCCTCGTCGGCCGACCCGGTATTGTTTTTCTGATGCCTGCATGAATGCACGATTATAGCGACTGTGGATGATTTTTGCGTGCGGCGCGTTAATGTCGCTGTGTTCGCCTGATGTCGCTGATGGTCATTTTCCGGCGTTACGTGCGCGTGATGCTCATCAGCGGTACCAAGCCACTTGGATGCCAGCCTGTGAGAGCATGATCAGTTTGGCTGTGGTGGAGGACAGCGACACGACACGTTGTCAGCGTGACAGCCAGGAGATTGCGGCTCCATGCAGCATGAACACGTAGGCCCCCATGGACCAACGATCATCCAGTGATGATGCCCAGTCTGAATCAGAATGGCCATATAGGGGGGTGTGGTTGGAACTGTCATAGTGGAGACCTAGTGTGGAGGTCCTGGCAAGGTATCGAAGAACATGCTTTGTGGCGGTGAGATGCTCAGGAGCTGGGTTGTTGGTGTATTGTGTGAGGGTGTTAATGGCAAACACAATGTCGGGGTGGCTTATGACTGCAGCATACATGAGGCTGCCAATGATTTGTTGGTAGACAGAGCATGTAGCGGCTGTGGCCATTCCAGTGAAGGATGTGATGTGTGACCCTTGTGCGAGAGGCATGGACACGGTGTTGCATCCTTCCATGCCAAAACAGCATACAATGTCGGTGACGTATTGTGTCTGGCAGATGTTGAGGATGCAATGGGCACAATCGTGCTGTATTTCGAGTCCTAGATACGTTTTGGTTTTGCTGAGGTCGGTCATGTCAAACGGGGCTGAGAGGGCATGCTTGAGCTCCAGGACTTTGGCAAGGTCATCGCTGCTAAGAGCGGCCTATTGGACAGTCTTAGGGAAGGTCTATAGTGTTACTCCTGGTAACCAAAGTTTGGGTATGAGCTTGATGAATGTAATAGAGATTCCTGATGATGATGAAGAAGGGGATCAACGAGATAGTGATGAGGATTATTCCACCAATGACAATACGAAGATCCAGAGTGACGAGTGTAAGGGGTTTTAGCAACGTTTTAGTGGCTTAAAGTTCTTAGACTTAGTTCGTAGAGAATGAAGCGAGATTATAATGAGCTTAGATCAAGTGCAGTATAAGGAGAATCCCTAGATTGCGAAGTTGACAAGACTGGGGTTTAAGACCGCCAGTCTGTCAACTATTTATACAAAACTAGTGATCTAACTATAGTAAAGTTGCACAGTAAAGCACAGTAAGTACGCATCCATGTGATATTAGTGGCTCAGCCACAAGCGCGAAACGAACAAAGTGTAAATGAAGGTAAATAAGAGCGAGAAAAGGGAGTCCTTGCTAATTGTATAGTAATAGTCCTTAGCAAGTAAATGTTGTGAATAAATAAATAAATAAAGATAAAGAGAAAAAGATAAGTCTAATATAGTACTTGGAGCTAAGCTCACACTTAAGTATGTAAATACTTAAGTACTATAAAAGAGAAAAGAAAAGGATAAGTCCTTACTAAGTAAAGTGGAGCTAAGCTCACACTTGTAGTAATAATACTACACTTTACTAGTAAGTAAGATAAAGGAAAAAAGAAAAAGAAAAAAGAAACGCATTACGAGGTGCCAAAGCAAGTGCCTTGTAACAATCGCCAAATATGGTGATGTTGTCCATGTATAGTACAAGTAGGAGAAATGAGGAGTGTCCTCGGTGGATGTAAAGCCCTGTGTCAGAGTTGAGGCGGAATAAGTTCAGTGTACCAAGGCACTTATTCATCTTTGCGTTCCAGAGATGAGCTGCTTGCTTTAGACTGTAGATGGATTTGTGCAGTCTGCAAACTTTGTCTGTGAGGTGTGGCACACTGAAGCCACCTGGCTGTGCCATGTACAGTTCCTCTTCAACGTCACTGTTGAGGAAGGCACTTTTGACGTCCATAGAATGGATGCCAATCACGTGAGGCTGCTTGTGTGAAGGGGTATCGTAGTGACTCGAATCTGGCTATGGGCGAGAAGACCTCATTGTAGTTGATGCCTGGGACTTGCTTGAATCCTTTTGCAATGAGGCGCGCCCGGTATCAGCTGTTGTTTTTAAGTTTGAATACCCATTTGTTGGGTATAGCTGTGCGCCCAGGAGGTAAGTCGATGAGTGTCCAAGTCTTCATGTTGTGTAGCATATCCAGTTCATATTGACATGCAGCAAGCCATTCCACTGCGTCTGGTGAAGCGCGGGCTTCACGTAGTGTGTGGGGATCATTGGAGGAAGCAGCGGTGGCAAGGAGTGCAGAGAGTGAGGGACCAGTGCCTGGGGTGGAGAATGTCTCTTCGTTGTCATCTGATGGGTCCTGCAGGATGTCAGTGTATGTATGTTCACCATATGTGCTCCCGCCGTAGCGCGTAGGTGGGCATGTGATCCATGTTGACTGTTGTGGTGGAGGAGTCGGTGTCGTTTGTTCAGCCATAGCAGGTGTACTGGTGGGAGATGAGGGTGGTGGAGCTGGAGTGATTGGGCTTAGTATTTGGTACACTGGTTCTTCCTCACCAGATAGCATGGCATGGTGTGCATGTCCCCGACCTGTTTCGCCATCGTATCCTGCACGAGGAGCAATTACAGCTGGTGCATGGTCCAAGAAGCGCGTTGTGTGCATGCGAGTTGGTACAGGGGGTGCGACAGATGGTGGTGTGACAGGCAGTGCTGGACTGTATATGTGTGGGGGTGATGCAGGCATTATCGGAGTGGGCGCTGGTGGTGGTGGAAGTGGTGGTGTGGGCCTTTCTGTGGTTGCAGTAGTAGTGGGATGTGTGCAAGGTGTGGAGTCATTTGTGGTGTCATTATCAGAGTCTGGATTCGAATCAGAACTCAAGTCATCGTCGTTAGTGGTGTGCATTTGTGGTTGCGTTAGCAATGCAGGAGGAGTTGGCCTTGTTGGCATTGATGGTGGATGAAGGGGAAACACAAACTCATCGAACACAGCGTCGCGCAATACTGTTGCTTTGTGTGCCACTCGATCCCAGAACTTCCATGCTTTGGTGTTCAAGTCATACCCGATGAATATCATGGGTTTAGCTCTTGCTTCTAGTTTTGTGCGGCGCTCTGCAGGCGTTGCTACATGTGTGAGGCATCCGAACATGCAGAAGTAAGAGATATCTGGTATTCGTGTGGTCCAAAGATGTGTGGGACTCTCCCAGTTGCAAGCACATTGTGGTGTCTGATTATAAACATGTACGGCTGTTTGTAGGGTGTACTCCCAGAAGCCTTTGCTCATGTTTGTGTCATGTAGCAATGATAGCATCAGGTTAATTACCGTTCGATTCCATCACTTGGCACGGCCATTCTGAGCTGGTGAGTATGGTGCTGTGAGCTGGTGGGTGGTGCCTGTGCATTGTAGTATTTTGTGGACTGCATTATTGATGTATTCTCCTCCGCAATCGCTGCAGAGGGTTTTTAGTTTTCACTCTGTTTGTGTTTCAGCCCAGTTTACGAAGACTTCTAGCATGCTTGAGAAACCATCTTTGGAAGTGAGTGCAAAGGCGACTGTGAAGCCTGAGTGGTCATCTATAAATGATGCAAAGTACTGTGAGCCTTGGATTGACTGGGTGCATAGTGGCCCAACTAGGTCTGAGTGGACTAGGTCCATGATGTGTGCAGTGTGTCTGGTTGATGTGTGGAAGGGTTTTCGCACAAGTTTTCCTGCTGCACAAGCGCTGCAAGGATTGTGAACAGGTTTAGTTTCGGTGTTTGGGGTGAACCCAGAGACATTTTCATTGTTTCATAGTTTAAGCAGTAGGGCATGTGGTGCATGGGCCATACATTGATGCCATGTTTCATATGACGGTTTTTGGGTTTCTAGGGACACAAGTACGGAGTTGGCAACGATAGTGAGTGTTAGCCAATATATACCATTGTAGGGTTTTCCTACTGTGAGAGTGGTGGAGTTGTTGTAGATACGACACATTTGTGTGGTATAAGTGACCTGTAGTCCTTTGGTCATGAGTTGTGGTATTGATAAGAAACGAGCTCCGGTGTGGGGGGTGTACAAGACACATTGGAGTATGATTTTTTGAGGCTCTCCGTTTACTAGGGTGGTTGCTTCCATGGTCCCAATACCTAGGTAAGCCATTGTATTGTTGTCTCCTAATCTAATAGTGCCGGGTGTATTCAACACTGATCCTTTGACGAAGTCAGTGGGATGTGGACTAATATGATCACTTGCTCCACTATCGAGCATCCAGTCATTTCACACATCAAAATAGAACAAAGTGGCAGGCTTGGTAGCCATCATATTTAGAGTGGGTTCGTTGGGAGATACAGGTGGAGGAGGTTCGGCAACAATAGAGTTGACAGTTGACTTAATAGTAGTAGTTCCCCTCTCCTTTTTCTTCTCTGGATGCAGAACCCAACAATAGTTGTCAGAGTGTCCTCTGGGACCGCATTTCATGCACGTGTAGTGGTTGAGTTTGGGTTTTCCTCATGAGGTGAAGCCTGAGGGCGTAGAGGAGGGCACGGAGGTGTTGGTAGGTGCTGTGAAGCCACGCGGGCGCTGCACGACTGAGAGGATTGACCCTGCAGTGCCGGTAAGGTGGTCGGACTTGTCAATTATTCACGTGTGTACGTCTTCCAGAGTTACATCATCGAGGGAGTCGTTGGAGGCAATGTAGGCTGAAACAACGTTAGACCAGGAAGGAGGAAGTGTGGTGAGCATTATGATGGTGAAGTTGTTATCGGAGATAGTTCGACCACTGTCTGAAAGTTGAATTCACATGAGCTTGAGAGCGTCGATCTGTGCGATAAATGATGACTGTTCATTAAATTTAAAGGTTTGGATCTTGCGGAGTTTTGTGAACATTGCAACCGTGCCCAGGGTGCCATATTCAACTTTGAGGAGGGACCAGTTGTGGGAAGCGGTGTTCTGATCAGAGATGAGGTGGAGGCAAAGGGGACCGACGTAGAGACCGATGAAGGCTGTGGCTAGGTTGTCATCGTTGTCCCATTTTTCCCTTTCTTCTTTGTTGATTATATCCTCCTTATCTTCATGTGTCCAAGAGCGTACTTCTCCACTTGGGAGTGTCTCTGTTTCCATCACCTTCTGATACTTAGGAGTTGGTTTTTCAGTAACGACTGCTTTCCAGACTCCTGTAATAAGGAGGGCATTTTTGTCAAGTGTGGACCAGGTTTTATAGTTGGTGGTGCCATCTAGTGTTGGTATGTTGGTTTTTGGTAGGGATACAGTGTTGGTGGTTTGTATGAAGATGAATATGGTGAGGATGAGGAGGTGGATGGTTTTGATTGAGCCTGCCATGTGCTGGGCAGGGCCCATAACCTGTGAGCGCAGGCTTGGGCAGGCTAAGAGAACTGAAGCAATAGAGATGATATAGAGCAACATTGAGGTAGCAGCTGCAGCAGAGGTAAAAGGCATGGGTGCAGTAGGCACCATGACATGGTAGTATGAGATGCTGCAGGTGAGGTAAGAGAGAGTTATAAGACGTGGGTAAGAGGGTACTCACTCAGACAGTGTGAAAGACGTCTGAGGAGGTATGCTATAGTATGCTCATCTTATATAGTATGGTGGGGATAGAGTTGAAGTGGAGTGTATGCGTAGAGTACAACAGCTTCCTAAGTGGGAGGGACGTGCGTTGTCCCAGAGTAAGTGGTGGGATGTGAGCGAATGGTGCTCAGACTTGTAGGGGGTCCAAGAAGTGATGGTTGCATGTATAGTATGTACGTAGTAGGTAATATCTAAGGGAGTGTTGAGCAGATGTACGTTTTAGTTCAACACGCATGACTGTGAGAATCACTTCGATAGATCAGGAGCAATTGTGAAATCTGTAGTAATAGAAGTATAAGAAAAATAGGAAAAATATGGAAGGATCAAAAGGTGGCCTGACACTGTGCTCAACAAATATCTCATTGATCCCTCTCTTCATCACCATCAGGAACATTTACATTGCTTACTACAACCATTATTACAAGGCACTTGCCTAGGCACCTCATAATGGACTTGTTTTTTCTTTTTTTCTTTTTCTTTTCTCATTTTACTTACTAGTAAAGTGTAGTATTATTACTACAAGTGTGAGCTTAGCTCCACTTTACTTAGTAAGGACTTAACTTTCCTTATAGTACTTTAGTATTTACATACTAGAGTGTGAGCTTAGCTCCAAGTACTATAAGGCATCTTGTCTTTCTTTTATCTTCCTTTATTTATCATAATGTATACTTGCTAAGGACTATCACTATACAATTAGCAAGGACTCATTCTATCTCATCTTTATTTGTCTTTATTTATCTCTTGTTTCACTTGTGCTTGTGGCTACATTTACTTAGTTCACTACAGATGTGTCCTAGTCACATGATCTTGTTCATCTGTGAACTTTAACTACTTGTACTATCTTTAGAACTCTAGTTTTGTATAAGCCTGGCAGTCTTAAACCCCAGTCTTGTCAACTTCACAATCTAGGGATTCTCCTATACTGCACTTGGCCTAAGCTCACTATCTTCTTGCATTATCCTCTAAGAACTAAGTCTAAAGATCTCTAAGTCACCTTAAGCATCACTAAGACATCCTAAACTCATCACTCTGGATCCTCATTTAGTCATTGGTGGTATCATCCTCATCACTATCTTGTTGACCCCACTCTTCATCATCATCAGGAACATTTACTATGCTTATCAAGCACACAACTACCTTGTTACCAGGGCATAGTTATCACAAACTCTCCCTAAGACTGTCCAATAAGCCACTCTTAGCAGACTTTGCAACCTGTGACTCCATGGTTACTTGGCAGGCCTTGACCAAGCCTCAGCCTATATGTCCTATCAGTCCTGCTCCTCATCAGCTGAACCCAGTTCTCTGTTGTGGTGCCAAAGCAATAGCACAATTGATGCAGCTGTGGATGATTATTACATGTGATTAATGTTGCTGTATTCACCTGATGTCACTGATGGTTGTTTTCCATTGCTACATGTGCATGATGCTCATCAATGGCTTCAACACAGCATCAGCCTCACATGAAGGCCTCATATGCCTGATGTAAAATTATGTGTATGAGTGCAATGAACAGGAAGATGATGTCTAAATAGAAATTAGCTTTTGGTGCCATAGATGATAGATGTGGCACTAAGACCAGATAATATGGAGTGATACCCATGATAGGGCATACAACAGATGAAGAAGGAGACTAAAAGAAGATGATGACTGAGAATATGAGAAGATTGATGTAATGCAGACTTTTTTTCAGCTAGTGTTGTAAGACAGCAAAGAGAGAGAAGATATAGTGTCAGTAAGATAGAGTTTGGATGGGGCTACAATGTGTAAACCAATCAAAAGAGATAAGTAAAGAGGTAATCAGAAGAAAGATTAAGATGTAGACAAGATGAGTAGATAAGATCAGATGAAGACAAGATAAGATGAGGACATGATTAGTGTTGTGCAGTGAATAATAAATTCAACACCTGATACTGCCTCAGCCATAGTTGGTATGTCTGTCAGTGGGTTGGACTTATACATCTCAGCATAGAGGATGATGACAAGGTATGTCATTAGCACAATGAGCTTGCCAACAGACATGCCCATCACAACACAGTGATTGATGATAGGGGACATGGTGGGTGGGTTGCAGCACCAAGCACTTTTCTCATCACACTCACACTCATACACACAGCAGAGCAGGCTGCACTAATGTCTCAGCTTAAAGTGTCTAGCCAGATAAAATGATGGGGCAAACTGTATTTGTATAGCCCATGAGGTTGACCATTGTGACATCCAAATAGCTGATACCATGTCCATTGACACACTCAATAGCATATTCAAGGCCATGCAAATCTTAATTTTCAGGCTTCCATCTTTTAAGTTTGTTTCAATTTCCTTGGATTGCAATAATGCTTTGCTACTGTATAATGTCATGTTTGCATTATAAATACATATGATTGCATCATTGTCCCCAATGCCAAACCAGTCTACCCCACTCACAACATCATCAACCGACGTACATGACGCACGGAGATGCGCGGGTAGATGGTAGTGAGTTTTGCCGCGTGAGCGGCGCTACCGGCCTTACACTTGAGTGTGATATACGCGTCACGTAGCTGCACATGTGACGAGTTGTGGTATTATTCTTCTCCTTTTCCTCGATACTGTAGCTATGAAGCCTCGTCGACGCTCTTCTTCAAGTGCAGCCGCCAGCGCTGCGAATCGTGACGAGCGTCAACCTTCATCCTCACAGAAATCTCAGGCCAATGCGCAAACGAGCGTTGGCATGTCGCCTGCCTCGCGCTACAATCAGAACCTGAAAGTCCTTCGTCGCCACGATCCCTCCATTGTATCTATCTTTGATCAGTTCAGCCATGTTTGCTTGTATCACCATAATGGGACGAAATGGGAGAAAAAGGGGTTTGAAGGCAGTATGTTCCTATTTGAACGGTACGTTTTGGCCCGTCCTTTCTCAATGCCAACCATCATTCCTTGCTATCGGTTTGAATCACTGACTGTGTCATTAGCCACGAATACCCCTGTTATGGTTTTTACATTCTCAATCGCATGGGCATGGAAGACTATGTGCTCCATATGTATCCAGAGGACGACGTGGAAACCCATGGAGATTATCTAATGTATCGTTCTTACCCTGATTTTACTGCCAAGCGCCTTGCATTGGCACGTACACAAGGCTGTGCGCCGTCTCTTGCAGATCATTTCACAAACTGGAGGGTTTTGCTATCGCAACAGCCTGAAAAAGAAAAAGGCCGCTCGGAAACTGTCGGCTTGTGGATGTTTGCTACTGATGCACGGGAACCCATGAAAAATGTGATGAAGCGGTGATTTTACCTTCTTCTGAGCCAGTGGTATGTCAATTGAACACATGACCCTAGATTGCATTCCTATATCCACCGCGTTGTCCCGTATCCTGAAGAATTCAGATACGGGCCCGACCGCCCACCACCACCACCTTTGCCACCGCCACGCCATCCTCAATCAGAAATAGAGTTGGATAATCAGGTAGCAAGTCATGGCACCGATCGTATGTCCGAGGTTGACAAGCTCTTCTCAAAACTGGTTCCCACTGCTCAAGGTCCTGCCAGCATGACTCTTCTCGATTCTATCTTTGCCTCCGCCACAGCATCGCAGTCTGAATTACACAACCCGCCGGCGGTACCGACAAATGTTGATTTTCCCGATCCCCCTTCTGCATGCCCACTCATTCCGTTCCATACTGATTCTACGCTTTGGCCACACCCCCGGGCACCCCTCGATGACCGCGACGGCTCTGACGATATGGAAGTTGTCGAACTGGACTTCGCAGACACTAGTGCCCTGAGCAATATGGATGCATTTGATAATCAAAGTCGTGACGCTATGAGCAGCAAAGGTGGGAAGCACAAGAGTCGCAAGGAGCGAGAGTGCAATAACCAACGCGAACGCGCCGAGATTGAGCGCAGCTGGGGCGTTCCTACTCTGGCCCCTGGTCCGTTCGAACAGACGGTGTCTGTTAACAGGTCAAATGTCGCCAATAGCATTGCAGGTACAAACAGTGCTCATAATGTCTTTGAGAGTGCTGCTCGCACCTCAGTCCTTGCTGCCATGCCGTTTCACGCAAATGCAGGGGTTTCTCCATTGATGAACAAGAACGAGTTTGTGCGCGAAATTCTTCTCCTCATCCACGTGTGTAATTCCACTGTCGCTCACTTCATCCCCGCTTACTTCTGTGTGTGACATTACTTACAGACAAATCAAGCATTTGTGGATACCCTGTGGAGAGAGTATCTGCAGCAAATAGCAAAGTCCTGATCTCCAGTGTGTACATCGCTATTGTGGTACGAGCGCACAGTGGAATATCACTGTATACAGACCATCTCGAGCTACTATGCCAATCCCTACAGTTCCATGGTCGAATCGGCCACACAGGTGTGAGATTGTCCTTGTGCATGTACCTGGCTGCACACTATTGATTAAGTAGTCGAAAAGTGAAAGAGTAAATTTCGCGATCGACGGATGCAACTTGAAAGCCAGTCAGGTATTGCATTTGGCAACCAGCACACCCTAGAATTATACCTACTACCTATTGGTAGTGGAATATACTTGTATCATGTGAAATAATGAATCCTCATTGATACATGATCATCGATAAGCTCATCTGAGCCTTCCCTCTCGACGCCATGCCATAATTGTTGACGGAATTGTACGCCGCGACCAATTCATTTGTTTCCTAGATTACAATTGCAGAACAGAGGCTCACACCATTTTTTAGGAGAACGCGAAAATCTCCCTTCGGTGAAATTGAAGCCAGTAGAGTTGTCCGTTCCCGGCCCGCCGTCCCAAGTTACAGTCATCAACAAAAGTGGCGGACGTAAATGTGGTGTCACGTGACGCTATTTACCCCATATCCGCCACAAGGTATCATTTTCTGGCCCTGTAGTATGTAAGATCTAACCGGGCATCTATGAAGTTCGTAATGCACCGTAGAACTACACATTTGCAACATAGCAACATATAGAGTACACAAAGCAGTAGAGCAATGTATGGTAGTAATATATATAATCCAGATGAATATATGCATCCATGTAGATTGTCTTGTTAATGATCTTGGGTTGCTTGCAATTAAAACTATATTCATTCTGAATCTGATACAGGCTGCTATTATCAAATGATCATACTGTTGAAGTCTCGAGTTTGTCTTTTTCTCTCTCTACTACACTGTGACACACATTCTCAGCCACATCATCACAATGGTCTGTGTGCTCTCAATCTTTGTATACTAGTGTAAAAACCTGTTGCATTGCAACATGGAGTAATAGGATATCATCTAAGAACGTATGCATAGGTTGTTGCAACAAAAAATAAAAGGAAAATTTACACATATCAGTACTGATGCAAAGATTGGTATTGACATTTCTCGGTACCGACATTCACATTGGTACTGACATTTGTTGGTATCAATGTTACATGTCCGACTTGGCTTTGTCGACCTCCACACAGGCACCAGTGGCCATGGGTGGATGGGGATCTACATCAAGGCAAAGGAGTATCCAGAGAATGAGAGGTATACATATGTTACTGCAATAGGGAATAAAAGGAAACATTTCTCTATCTATTTACAGACCCATGCCAGTTCACAAACCAACTCCAATTTCCAAACCAACACACCAATCCCAATCACCTCCCATCCACCATGAACCCTGTGCCCTCACCTAGGAGGGAGAAGATAGGTGAGTACAATACAACAATGCAATTCAACAGTACAACTTACCAATCCAGTACAGAAACCAATCTTACTTGAACACTCCACTCCCTGCTTTGCTGCTGCTTCTTCTACATCACATCAAATAAGAAAATGGTATATAGTCCATTAGCAACAAAACCCACCAAGGCCCTGGCAAGATATTCTGCAAAACCTCAGGATACACCACATTCAAGGTTGATCCTCCCTGGGAACCCTCAGGAAAGAGGACCTTAATCCTGTCCCTAGATGTGCAGTGTGACAATGCAACATAGAGTTGACCATGGGCAAAAACTCCAGAGTGCAAGTCCAATCCAACATGACTGACTGATTGACCTTGTGACTTGTTGATGGTCATGGCAAAGGCAAGGTGAACTGGGAATTGGCAGTGTGATAGAGGAATGGGCAGTGACTCTTTGGAGGGCTCCAAGACCATCCTGGGGATGAACACAACCCTGCCTGCATGCTTGCCACCCAAGATATGACACATGAGAACACATGGTTTGACCTCCAGCAGCAATAGGTGAGTCCCATTGCAGAGTCCATGGGATGGGTCCATATTCCTGAGGAGCATGAGGGGACAGCCAACTTTGACATGATGGTGTGCAAGGGGGATGCCAGAGACATTGAAGGGGTTGAGGTATTCAATGGGATAGTCTTCCTGGCCACTCCTGACTTTGTCAACACTGCTTCTCCAGGAAACTGGGCAAGGATAGCAGAGTTGAGCTCATCAACAGTATCATTCTTGGAGGAGAGTATGGTGTGCTCCAGGAAATACTGGTCAGGCTTCTCCTCTGCATCTGCAATCCCAGGATCAATGGAGTCAATAAGCATCTGGACAGTGTTCTCTGAGAGGGACATGCTGGTGGGGAGTTTGATGGATGGGTTAGGGCCTCCAGCACCAACTTGAAGCAACCACTGAGTAAAAGCAGCACTGCCTGGAGTGTGGTCAAGACACATGTTCTGCTTGAGATGGAGGATGGTGGTGCTTTTCCAGAGATGGGAGTGACAGAGGGAGGCATTGACTATCTGCTGTCTGGAGCCCATTGGAATGACAGGCAGGATTTGGTGAAAGTCCCCACCAACAAGCACAGTGATCCCTCCAAATACAACCCCATCCTCCAGCAGGTCTTGCAAGGTGCAATCCAGGGCCTCCATGGCATAGTGATGCTGCATATTGATGCTGCATAGGTGCCTCATCCCAGATGATGATCCCAGTCCCCTTCAGCAGCCCTTCATGGTCAGAGTTGCACTTCAGATTGCAGGTGGAGGTTTTGTGGAGGGAGATGGGGATCTTGAAGTGAGAGTGGGTAGTGTGACCTCCATCTAGGAGAAGTGAGGCTATGCCTGAGGAGGCAACACAGAGAGCAGCCTTGCCCTTGGAATGCACAGCAGCAGCAATGGTGTTGCACAGGTATGTCTTCCCACAACCTCCTGCACTGTGGAGGAAAAAGGTCTTGCCCTGGTTCCCATCAACAGAGGCCATGACAGCATCAAAGGCAGACTTCTGCTCCTCATTGAAGGTAGAGTAGTGATCTTCAACATGCAGAGTGAGGTCATAGATGTCATGATCAAGCTCATCTTGCAGAAGGAGGTTGCCAAGAACTTGCCAGTTGTGCTGGGGGAGTGGCATTGGAGGGAAGTCAAGGAGGTGCTTGCCCATCTTGCTGAGGATCTTGTCAAGGAGATAGAGGCCATAGTCATGGACTTGCTCCTCAGTGGGATCAGGGAGATTGTGATGGGTGATAAGGGCATGGTGCAAATCATCACATAGTTTTGCTTTGTGATGATCCCACAGGATGGCAGGGTTAGATGGGATATTGTGGTAGAGGATGGAGGCAAAGAGAGAGTGCAGTTGACCACCAGTCTGCATCTCCCCAGCCTCATGCAGGCACTGATCCCATTCACCATCATCCTCCAGGAGACCTCTGGCAAGACAGGCAGCCTTGTAGGTTGTATGGACCACCCTATTGCAAGTGTGCAGATCCTTCCAGTCTGTTGCCCCCCTGATGATGGTCAGAAGCATCCTGAGGTAGAAGTGCTCCCCAGCAGATGGATGGACAAAGTACATGTGACCAATGGCAAAGCCCCTCTGTCTTGGCTTCCACTGATGCCCCTTGGACTCCCATACAAAGTGCTGAGGAAATTCCTGGTAGAAGTACTGGCATGCACTGGCAAGATACTGCTGGTTGGCCTTGAACCACTCTGTCAGGTGGGTCTTCTTAGCAGAGGGGCACTCCAGGACTTCCTGAGGGCTATCACTTGCTTGGAAGTAGACCTGCTGCTCCTTCTCCACATGGATAGGAAGGTGATAGACTGTGGGGAGCTCCTGGTGCATGGAGAACTCAAACATGTGCCAGCATGCCTCTGAAGGACCAATGTAGCATGCATCAATGTAGTCCTGGACTTCATCCACATCCCCAACCTGCACAGTAGCCTGATATGGACCCTTGTAGATGTACTTATGGATGTACTTGACTGCCTTGACTGAAGCACAGACCTCCAGATTGATGTGGCAGGCATATTTCGCAAGTGCTAAGAGCAGCCTATTGGACAGTCTTAGGGAAGGTCTGTGATAATTATACCCCTGGTAACAAGGTAATGGATACGCATTTGATAAGCGTAGTAACCATTCCTGATGATGATGAAGAGAGGGATCAACAAGATAGTGATGAGGATGATACCACTGATAACTCAACAAGGATCCAGGGTGATGAGTTTATGATATCTTAGTGATGCTTAGAGTGACTTAGAGATCTTAGACTTAGTTCTTTAGAGTGAAGTGAGTTTTGTAGCAAGCTTAGGTCAAGCGCAGTAAAGGAGAATCTCTAGATTGCAAAGTTGACAAGACTGGGGTTTAAGACCACCAGTCTCTCAACTATTTATACCAAACCAGAGTTCTAAACATAGTAAAGGTAAATAAGGTTCATGGATCAACGATGATTGCACAGCAATCAATGATGTCACATGACCTAAGATGTGTCCATGAATATAGTAAGTGGCTCAGCCACAAGTGCAAAATGAACAAGAGGTAAACAAAGATAAACAAAGGTGAGAAAGAGGAGTCCTTGCTAATTGTATAGTGATAGTCCTTAGCAAGTAAAATGTAAATAAATAAAGATAAAAGAAACAGATAAGTCTTTTTTATAGTACTTGGAGCTAAGCTCATGCTTAAGTATCTAAATACTTAAGTACTATAAAAGAGAAAAGAAAATGAGTCCTTACTATAAGTAGGAGCTAAGCTCACTGCTGTAGTCAATACTACACTTATAGTAAGTAAAGTATAAGAAAAGAAAAAGAAAAAGAAAAAGAAAAAGAAAAAAGAAAACTGTTATGAGGCACCAAAGCAAGTGCCTCATAACAACCACTCATGCTATGCTGTCATGTATGCTCTCAAAACAAAGGACAGGCTGTCCCACATGCTCACAGCATTCCAAGTGTGGGCTGCCACACAAAGGTTGGATTTCATCTGGTTTCCACACTGCTGAGCAGTTCCTTCTCTCTACTATATCTCTTCCTATACATCTTATCTTCATCTTATTTATCCTGTGTGCATCTCATCTATATCTTATCACACCTCACCTCTCTTATCTCTTATCTGTGGCTCTGCTCTTTCATCAATCCTCTCTGGCCATGCTCTTACACTACTGCTTTAGGCAGTCTCTTAGTCATCCTTTCTGCAGCTCCACTACAACCTTATACCTTCATCTATATCTTTTCCCTTGTTGTCTATGGCTCTGCTCTAAGTCTTTCCACACCAAGGAAAGCATCTTTCTATCTACTCTGTGCCCTCATGTCTGGTGTCACACTACCTCTGGCTGTGCTCTTTTCCCTCTTCTTCTGCCTCCTCCCATCTACCATCCAATCTATCATTGTTGTTCCCCTTGTTGTCCTTGCCTGCCCACTCCTGCATCATCAACAAACTGAATGAAAACTCATAGTCCTGTGCAGTGATCAGGGAGGAGAATACATCAATGCCAACATATAACATATACTGGAGCACACTGGTACATCCCACAACCTCACCACTCCTTACTCACTGGCACAGAATGGCCATGTGGAATGGTGGAGCTGTACAATCATCAGCTCTGCACTCTCCTTGCTGCATGGAGGTTTTGTCTCAAGAGGCTTTTGGGAACACATGTTACAAATAGCCATGTGCATCTACAACCACACACTGCAACATACTTGAAGTTGGACCACACCACACAAACTCTGGACCAACAGTCAAGCTCTGGATATCTCATACTTTTGAGTATTGGTTGCCTTGCATATGTTGCAACACCCACTGAAAAACATACAAAGCTAGACCCTTGTGCAACAACCATTGTTTTTATTGGATATGAAATTGGCTCAAAAGCCTGGAAGTTCTGGGACCATGCAACACACCACATTGTCATATCCCAAGATGCCATGTTTAATGAACTAATGTTTCCTTTCTATCCACAGTCTCTGCCAGCAGGCCCTGTGCCTCCCACATCACTATTGCCATTGCTGTCACCTCCTACCTCTCCCTCATCTGGCTCTGACTCAGACATGGATGATGATGTACCACCCATCCTGCCTGCCACTCAGACTGCTGCTACTGCAGACACTCCAGTGGATGTTGACCCCACACCAGCACTCCCATCTGCACCACCTGCAACACCTGCATCACCCCCTCAGGTGCATGGACCTGCCTTGCCCATCACACCACCATCTATCACACCACCAGTACCAATGCACATGTGTGCCATGCATTTCTCTACTCACATCCCAGGCATTGTCCTACTGCACCCTGGATATGATGGTGATGGCAGTTGCAGCTGCACACACCAATCTGCACTATTGGGTGAGCCAGAGCCCACCTTCACAATGCTGAGTCCTGTCATGCCAGCACCAGCACCTTCATCTCCAACTGGTACCCTGGCTCTTGTAGATCTGACTACACTGACTCCACCACCTTGACACTCCAGTTGTGCAACACAATGCCCCACACACTTCGGTGAAAGTGCATATGGGACCTGCACCTACACTGACATACTGCAGGATCCTTCAAGTGATGAGGAATTCATCACTCCAGGCACCAGCCCATCCCTATCAGCACTCCTTGCCACAGCTGTCTCCTCCAGTGACCCACTCACCTTGCACAAAGCCCACATGTCACCCAACATGTTGGACTGGGAAGCAGCATGCCAGCATGAACTCAACATGCTCAATGGCATGGGTACCTGGTCTCTCATGGACCTTCCCCCTGGTCATACTGCAATCCCCAACAAATGGGTCTTCAAGTTGAAGAATGATGGCAGGTACCATGCATGCCTCATTGCAAAGGGGTTTGAACAGGTACATGGAATTGACTATAGTGAAGTCTTCTCCCCAGTTGCATGCTTCAACTCCCTTCACCTTCTCTTCACTTTCACCACCACTCACAACTGGCACCTCCACTTGATGGATGTCAAAAGTGCTTTCCTCAACAGTGATGTTGAGGAGGAGCTGTATATGATGCAACCTGATGGCTTCAGCATAGAGGGCCTTACTGACAAAGTCTGCCAACTCCTTAAGTCCATCTATGGACTCAAATGGGCAGCATGGCAGTGGAATTCAAAAATGGATGCCTGTCTTGGTACACTCAAACTCAACTGCATCAATGCCAACAGTGGGTTGTATGTCAGGCATGGGGGAGACTCTTTCCTCTTCCTTGTTTTGTATGTTGATGACATAACAATTTTTGGCAGTGATCTGGATGAAGTCATTCACCTCAAATGTGCTCTCACTGCCAGCTTTGAGATGACCAATCTTGGTGAAACCACATTGTACCTTGGACTCAAAGTCAGGCACAACCACACACACAGCATACTCACCCCCTGTCAGTCCAGATACATCAACAGCATTGTGACATGTTTTGGCATGGCTGGATGCAATGCAGTATCTACTCCACTACCACCTGGGACACAACTTGTCCTGTTCACTGGCATTGTGAGCACCTCCTCCTGGTCTGTGCACCAACAAATCATCAGTAGCCTGATGTATGCAGCCATCATGTCCCAGCCCAACATTGCATTCACTGTCAACACCCTTGCATGGTATGCCAGCAATCTGGCTCCCAAGCATCTAGCAGCCTCAAAACACATTCTCCGATACCTTGTGGGCACACCCTCCATGGTGCTGCAGTACAGTACCTCCCACAACAACATCATCTACATGCACTCAGATTCTGACTGGGCCATGTCACTCACAGTCCATCATTTGACAGGAGTGTTTGTCTTTTTCCTCAATGGAGGGGCTATTTCATGGTCCTCTCACAAACAATGCATTGTGTCACTGTCGTTGATGGCTGCCAAATATATTGCACTATCATACACTGCTGTACTGTTACAAGGCACTTGCTTTGGCACCTCATAACGCGTTTCTTTTTTCTTTTTCTTTCTATCTTACTTACTAGTAAAGTGTAGTATTATTACTACAAGTGTGAGCTTAGCTCCACTTTACTTAGTAAGGACTCATCATTTTCATTTCTCTTTTATAGTACTTAAGTATTTACATACTTAAGTGTGAGCATAGCTCCAAGTACTATATTAGACTTATC
>QLPN01002962.1:15136-75655 GCA_003314395.1 Albatrellus ellisii
AAAAAAAAAAATTGAAATGTGAGTTAGTTTCTGCAGGAACGAAAGCGAGGAATGAGCGACCACTTCAATGCGCGTGGAGCAGAAGAGAACTCAGAAAGGACTCTCGGGGTAGAGCCGGGAAGATCGAGAGGCAAACGCATACATTCGGGCTCCTTGTTGCAAGAAAAACTCAGTGAGGGGCGTCTGCGCTGTAATTCGTCGTCAGTGTGTGTGCGGGCAACACAGGTGCGGGAGTAAGCAAGGTGCTTACATGGCGCAACATAACTTTGGCGGGTGCGCACTTCAAACGGGCGTGTGCGGGTTTGTGCGAGGACAGACCCACTCTCACCCACACGCACCATGGTCAACGCGTCCATACTGTCGGGGCGCGCGATCAGTAAGTTCTGCGCCGCAGTAGACTGTGAATAGGCGGATGGAAAGAGAACGTGCCTCGAGAGCCGCATGAGGGTAATGCGCAGAGTGTAGCGGCCTCGGACCCGGATGCTGACATCTGGGAATAGAAAGTACATGCCTGCACGGCCTTGCAGGTTGCGCAGATGATGCGGCGAAGACACGAGGTTCCCGTAGAGCAGATGGTCGTGCAACATGTGCCCGCCCGCTTGTCTGGCAGTGTCGAGCGCGGTCAACCCGTCTGCGCTGTACAGTGACAGATGCGAGATGAGGAACGGCAGCTCCGGCTCACTATGTCCAGGTGAGAAGCCAAGCATGGTTTAATGATGATTTGGCCAGAGCGTCATCGTCGCTGACGGCAGCAGCAGCGCTCACCTGTCGATCGGCATCCCTCTCATATCCCGTATGATCAGTTGCACTATGAGCGGAGGTGCCAGCGGCAAGCGTGAGAGCGCGGCAGCGCCGAACTCGGCGCTTGTCTCTGGCTGCTGAACAATCTCAAGATGGTAAGACCTAAGTGTGGGTATAGTTTAGTAGCCGGTATGCAGCTGTGGGAGAGATTGTACATGCCTGTATTCACCGTCGGACGTAATAGGGCTAGGGGTTTCCTGGACGAACGCGTCCGGATGGATCAAGGAAGAAAAGGAAGTATTGACGGTACACGTCGACTGCCTACCCCAGGACCCATTGTTTTGACTGCTCTGTGAGCCTGAATTATAAGAGCGAACAGCCGCTGTGCGGTAAGGCGGCTGGTGGCTGGACGCGGAGGGTTGGGCAGACGTCGAACGAAGGCACGTCTCGGCTATGTCGTTGTCGCACGCCGTTGGGCGACAGTCGCGAGCTGCCATTGACCGATCCTTTAAGTTTTTATCCGCGTGGTGTGTACGAAAGGGATATTCTGGTAGATCTAGAAGAAGGTTCAGAGTCAATAAACAACATTGGCCGCTAAACGCCAGGGGTGCGGCCTGAATAGGACTACTGTGGGACCAAGAAAGCGCCTACAAAACCAAATCAATGGTCGGCAACGTGAGGGAGCAAACAGGGGGGAAACGGCTTCCTACATGTGCGGAACCCATTTCCGGATCTAGGACGCCCCGTTGGGCTTGTTCGATGGCCCAGTGACGGGGATCACCAGTTCTTAGGTCAATACGGTCGGTTACATCTTTCTCATAGCACAGTGCGTTACGCAATGTATCGAGAATGTGAGGGGTCAGAAAGATGGCGGACATGGTGAGGGAACCCGAGATCGCCTGAGGGGGCGAAGGGTGCTGTAGGTCAAAATACCATACGGACGGCGGGCGATCCGAGGGATGGCACCTTTGGAGGCCAGGGGTTATATGAGCCCGCAAATTCATATACGGAACACATAGGAAGCAAGGAGGCGGAAAATAAGGGTGCCACGGGAGGCAGGAAGTTTGATGGTTTGCCCATGAAGTATCTGACCGATTAGTTGGACCGACCTGGAGAACGCCGTACTCGCCTCTGTTGATGGATTCTTTCACCCGACGTAACCGATATAACGGGCCCTGTATAGTCATCAAGACTCAATTCCTTTTACTTTACGGGCAAACGGGGACTTGAAAACACACTGCGAAACTGATCGGAATGGAGAGCTGGAAAGAAATGCAATCGACGGCGAAGAGATCTAAATATTACAATGAGGTATAATATACTTAAATGCGTCTTTTCGCGAAACTCCAGACACCCGCTAAACCCGACGCGAAAGTGGCAGCAGCTAATGCAGGTTTGACGCCGGCTATAATAATATCACGGGTAAGCCAAGAGGCCAACGGAAAGGCGTAAAAGTGGGACTAACCTGTCGACTTGTAGAGTGCACCTGTCAGAGCACCAGCGGTCATGCTTCCCAATGTGTCGTGTTTTCCCCGCACAGAATCGATGGCAGCAATAATCCCGTTATATGTCAATGCTGAAGAAGAGGATGTGTAAGAGAACAAAAGAGGGTGTCGTATGAGGCGATATACTTACCTAAGACACCGGCAGAATTGCCCAGAAATGTGCCTCTTCGGGTGATGGAATTCAGAATGCTGTTGATTCGCAACCGGGAATTGGAGACAGCGAGGGGGCGACGCGCCCCCTCCCGAAAACCCCAAGCACCGCCAAGGGCCAAGCCTACGGGGCGAGAAAGCCATGTGATAGGCAAAGACAATAAGATGGGATGATAAGGTGTGGGAATGAAGGAGAATATACGTGGAGAGCTGGATGTAGAAGGAGGACGGATGACATACCGCTGAGATACATAGTCCCTGTGCCGTAGCACAAGTCATCACTCCAACCCCTGGAGGGTAGCGCCGTTTCTGAACCAGGCAGTTCGCTCTTCTTGTCGTCATCTAACGCGAGATAATCGAGCGAGTCGCCGAGGCCAGCGAGGGGATGTAGCCTGGCAGGGTCGTAGTTTCCGAGCAGCAAGTCAGAAGAGGTGGCTGTTTCTGGGAGAGAAGTGCTTCGTTCGCGAGAGAACTGAGCAGAACGGAGGAGAGTGGAACTGTCCTGCACGTCGGGTGTGTTTTTCTGGGTGTCCTGTGAGGCCATTAAGGAATACGTAGAAGTAAAGAAGGAGAAGAACAGCAGAAAAAGCAGGGGGAAGGACAGAGACCAAGTGTAACGTTCGGGACGGTGACGAGCAGAGTGGCTGGGTGGCGAGGTTTGGAGCGGCGCGTGAGAGAGTGGCAACGGCCGAAATGATGAGCCAGAGATGTGGTGAGTCGCAGACAATAAACCAGCGTCCACATGCAGGTCCCCCTCACTCTGCTGCGCAGGCTCCCTCTTCGCTTGCCACGTAATTCTCGCTATCTGCATCATAGCCCCATCTTCGTCCGCTCCCCGCTCCCACGTCACTTTTCCAAGGCCCCGGCACTCCCTCTCTCCTCTCGTCCTAGCTCAAAGCGTAAGCTGCTTCCGACTCCTCCGCATACACCCACCACTAATTGTCCTTTTCACCTAGGTTGGGCTACTTCCACAACACCCCATTCTACTGCATCTGACCCCGCAGAAGCTGAGGCGCTGCAATGTCTCGAACAGGGCACACAAAAGCTCGAAGAGGGTGATGTCCAGGCGGCGAAGGATTTCTACAAACGCAGCGTCGATATCAAATGTAATGCCAGTTCTCTTTTCAACCTTGGCGTAACCCACTACCACCTCAGTACGTTATACCGCTCAAAGTTCGACGCCTTTCAAACTCTAACACAGGTTATACAAATTAGAGGAGTTTGACGAGGCAATCGCTGCTTGGAAAGAGTCCATAGAACTGCAGCCCTCCAGTCCCGATGCACACACTAGTCAGTCACTTTACTTCGATCACGATTGCCCCCTGGTTCACACTATGGATAGACCTCGCCAGTGCCTATATCATCTCCCCTGTCGCCCGGCCAGACCTTGCCCTCCGTCACCTACAGTGCGAATCCACGATGTAACCATATGCCGTACTCTTCCTGAGATATACTACAGGGTCGCGGTCACTCTCGCTCCCGAGGACCCTGAGATTGCATTCAATCTCGCGGCTGTCCTTGAGGCTTGTAAGGGCTTCCCCCCTTGCGCTATTGTTTCGAAGTCGGATCGTTGACATCTATGACACAGGCGGCCGTCTCGAAGAAGCCCTTGAGTATTACAAACGCAGCAAGGCTTTCGGAGTGGATCGTGCCGCAATGCATATACGAAATGTGGGTAATATGAATCACCGCCTAATGCTCGCATCGTATTTACATGCCGAGTCCTTGGACACAGGTCAGTGCGAAGATCTTGGGACAGAAGCTTAGAGCAGGGGAAGAAGCACGGAAGCGTGGTTCAGATCAATGACGTTTTGACGCCCACACATGTGCAACATGATACGTTCGTCATCGCGAAGCATGCCGTGGTATCTGATAAGAGTGCTCCCTATTGTCTTGTACTTGTTCCTTCCAGCCGCATAAGTCATTATGTACATATATAGACATAATCACGAATCTTGACCACCAGAAAAGATGGTGCGATGACGCGCATCCAAGAAAACAGCCTCATGCCGCCAGTCTCCCCAAGTGGTTCCTTTTGGTCAAGTACCCCTCGCTCTTTCCCCGCGGAGGGTGGGACCGGCTCGTGCGCATGCAGCATACAATTCTACATAGGCAATCAAGAGCCTCGCCATTACCACGGGGCACAGTATCAGCATCTGCCATACTCATTCCATTGCCTGCGGGCCCTGAGCGGAGCCACTGCAACTAGGGGCGTCCGACAGCCGGTCTCCTGCACCTTCGCCCAGCCGCCAGCCACTACTGCGACGTCCCGTTTCGCCCTGAACAAAAGCCCCTCTGCGGCTGTACCGCAACCCGTTACCACGCTGCCCACGCGTTCCCGTATGCTGGTTCGACGCCCGTGCATGGATCTGCCCGCCTGGGATCAGGGCACCGCGCGCAGGCCAAGGAGGCGTGCGGGTCCAGCGCGGACCGCCTCCCCGAAAGAAGTCTGTGATGGGCGGCTATGTAGTTGCTGCGCGTGTTGGTGGTGGCGGCACCGACGCGCGCACGCGCAGCAGGAGCGTGGCTATCTCTGCACAGGTGTACCCCACCGCGGGCTGCTCTGACGGGCCGAGGAATGCGATACGGTCGTAGCCCTCGTAAGCCTGGGGAGGTTCATACGTGGCGGCAAAGCGGTCGAGCACCTGCATGCCCTTGGCGGCATCCTGTATTGTCGGGTGTCCCTGCCCTGTAGGTCGTTGTGAGCGACGCGGCCCGGTCCGAGAAGAAGGATGCGCGGCAGTGTGCAGCATACGACTCACTGGATTGGATGCGCTGAGCACATATCTGGACCATAGGGTCAGCTTCACGGTAGACAATACAATACAATACAATACAATACAATGCGGCCGGGCATCGCAGCGGGGATGAACACTCACCTCATATGGTGTGTCAAAGACAATAACCCACACCACAACAGCGGGGAACTCCCTTGCTATCTTTATCCAGTGCGAGCGTTGTCTGTCAGCACCGGTGCCCATCAGCGCGCCACGCCCATAATTCATGGAAGGCAAGACGAACGAAGGGTCAAGATTGGTCCGATCGATACAGACCGACATGCCTTTTGAGAGGCTTTGCCTTGCCAGAGCCTCGACGTCTCTCCGGCTGCCCAGCTCATCCTGGCTGCACCTGCGGAACTGCGGGAAATGATGCTGCAAGGCCTCCGCAAACGTGGACTGTATCCATGATGTACCTCAGCAAATCGCGGGGAAACCTCAGCAGCCCGAGGATAGCAATGCGTACCTTGCCAGATCCCACTAGCCCTACAAGGATGAGGACTACTTGCTGCTCATCTTCAAAGTTTGTCTGTTCTGCATCATTTGACATGCCTATTGTAACTGCTAAATGTGTTGTCGTGGCGTCTGTTATCAGAGATCCTACCGGATCGGGTAGCTTCAATCATTCATTTATGAGTTTTTAAATTAAGGCTAATCGATCAAGTGCTCGCGCGGTTGGTCATCATACTCCCTCCGAGTCAAGTCACCCACTCTTCGTGGGGCTCTGAAAGCCTTTCGCTCCCCGTGAGCCTTGCTCTTCACGAGCTTCTTCGCCCTCCGTGAACCTCTACTCTCCTTAAGCCCCTTTCCGCGAACCTTTCGCTCTTCATGAGCCTCTGCTCTCCATGACCCTTTCGCCCTTCGTAATCCCTTCGTACATCGTGTTCTATGTGTTCTCCGTTCTTTTCTCCCTCTGTTTAATTCTTCTGTGTACCTCTCTTAGGTCCTTTCCGCTTGGGTTTGCTTCCGCTCTACTTGAAGGGCAGGTTCAGGGGGCTTCTTCGCCTTGTCATCGAATAGCGTACACCTCAGGTGAGCAAAGCGGACCCTTCCTATCTGAACCCTTTTGTTACCGTTTATCATGTGCCATCAGTATATATTAATCCTCTGCTTACCCGCCCACCTACATCCTGTGTTTTTTTTTTCTCCCTGTACAATTTGTTTTATTTCGCTTTACCGCATGTTCGAGCTTCGCTTCCGAACAAAAAATCCTCCTGGACCGACCTTCAGCATTTGTACAGGTTTCAACCGCGATTACTCTTTTTTCGCCAGTGTTCCTTCATCTCCGACACATCCCTGCACTGGCACTGAGAGCGATTGGTTACAGAAAATGGTGGCCATAACCATGTGCCGCTAAAGAGTCACCACTAATGCGGGGAAGACTCTTTAATCTGCTTCTCCACAATAACTCAAAGATCTCTCTCAAGAAAAGAGAGAGTACATTCCGAATCATCGGTTTTTTCTTGTCTCTTTCTACATAATCAACTTTATGATTTTGTGTGAGGCTCTATTATTACCTTCAAAAAAAAAAGTGTTTCACCTATATCCTCGGGAGAACAAACCACATTGATATCCAGACAATTGGAAACAAAAGCCGCAGTGTATATATCTACGTAAAAATAGTCTTACTTTCAGTCACGGAGCCCCGGTCCAGCCCACGCGCCATGCCGTCACGCCTGGAAGGATTCGCACAAGCAAAATAACAAGAACTTGAACTGCCAATGACAGCGTTTCTTGAGGAAGAAAAGGTCCGGAGTAATCTGCCCGAGTTCCGGCTGGCAACAGTTCGGTATCGAACTGTATGATGACGGCATTTCAGCAAGGGTATTCAGTTCAAGTCGATCACCCGACACACATGTCCAGCATCACGTCACAACGGCAGAGGGTTCCATAATTGGCACGTTCCGCAGAGTGTTGGGTTTCCAAGACAATAATGGTAAAAATCAGATATTCACATAAGTACGTGTTGAGTACTAGCTTGCAGTCCACGGAATGCCTTCTGAATCATTCATCACTATTTGAAGTCGCTGTACTTGCACCTATATCCACGTTGGCAACATTGCACTTTAAGCCATTGAGATTGGCGGCTAGTAACATAACTGCACTCTTATCGCTGTCATTCTGCATGCAGTATGCTATTGACTTGATGTAGGCAAAGGGCTAATAAGATGGCTGGAACACTAGTTGTAATCTCCATCTCCGTCCGCACACGGAGGGGAAGGGTAATAAACCCAACAAAGTGGTTCAACTCACGCTATTACAATAGTCCTTCATGTCCTGTACAGTAATCGGCTCTTGATTGTAAAGGGTGGGACAGAAGCGACGGAGATGCCCGTATTGATTCATTTTGAGCATTGTGGACATTGAAGCTCCCAGCATCCATCAGCTCGAGACTGTTTTGGAACAAAACCAGCAAGATGGAGGTTAAGGGTTGTGTCCAAGTCAGACATCTGCAGTTGTATAATTAGTGGTGCCTGTACGACAGATTCCACGCCAAGGTACATCGACGGCACATTCACATTGAGCCCTCTGGCCGGTGGTGGACCTCTTTCTGGGACTGTCAGTGGGAGATGCTGCTGGACCTGTTGTGAGTAGGGCTGAGGATGTGCTACGCACAGTTTAAGCGCTTGTTCTCGATGAATTACATTGAGAAATGTCTCGTTTCAAGTCATTGAAGACTACACCTCTTGCACGCGCAGTCTTTACATATACTTTATATTCGTCATATCTACAACAATAGGGAGAAGGGGGCGGGTGCACAAGGGTCACGAAACGAACTCATCATGTACTTATTTCGTGCCATCCGTGCACGAGCCGGCACGGGCAGGTGGCGGAGACATGGTGGTGGCGGCGTGGTCGCCAGGAGACTTAGGGAGTCCATTTTCGCGCACGCCGTTTCAGCCTCGGTCCCCTCAACACCTCGCGTTTCCTTTACGCGTCCGAGTCATTGCTGTGATGGTGTTTTCCCTCCATTCGATAGCATGAGGTCTTCGATGTAAAAGGTGCATTGTATATCAGTACTACCTCAATACATCGGCGTCTCTAACGTAGGTAATACACCTAACTTAATATTGTTGGAACCAATGTTTGTATTTGCATTGATATGTACTTTATTTCCGTGCTCGTCATACCAGTCAGCACCAGACATGGCGGGGTATGCCGTAGGCCTGTTCGGGCTGTTCTGCCTGGCCATTCTCGTCGGTACAATTCTATAAGGATCCTTTTTTACCGAATACTGTACTGCTAAATGATACGTCCGCACCATCATGATAATCTAGATCTGACAGTTCATACGGTGCATTTATATTCTTGATCCTTTGCTCGTTCATAGATAAACAACTTTTGATGGTATACCCTACCAGGATTTCATGACACCACCATGTCGATCGTCAATGATGCCAAGTTATTCTATACATGGCATTTTCAAATTCACACAGGTTTCATCCTACATTCTCAGCAATTCGCGAGTCGCAGCTGTGTGCTGGGGCGGAACGGAGCAAGGCATTGGAGTCCGTGGACTCTGCTTCGTATCGCGCCGTACCATCGTCGATGTCAAGAAGAGTCATATTTGCCTTCATACTTCCAGACTAGATCTCAGGATCACCCACATCGATTATCGACCTTACCCGTTTGTCTGTATCCGTAACAAAATCGTCGATGAGGATTTAGATATATCCAGGCACCACATATTCCGCGGGCTCTGTAGGGACTTCTTGGCCGATTCAGTATACCATATGGCGGCAATAAGCATCCATATGTCCGC
Source organism: Albatrellus ellisii (assembly GCA_003314395.1). Taxonomy (NCBI): domain Eukaryota; kingdom Fungi; phylum Basidiomycota; class Agaricomycetes; order Russulales; family Albatrellaceae; genus Albatrellus; species Albatrellus ellisii. The sequence goes on from QLPN01002962.1 coordinate 24,073, forward strand.
TCAATCGGACTGTTGAATCGGCTTTCCCCACAAAGCTAGCTAGCGTCGGAATAATAAAGTCTCCCCCCACCCAAAGCTGATAAATATCGGTTAGACTTGAGTGTTCATCCTACGGCTCTGCCTTGCCATCGTTCCCCACTGTCTCTCGTCTTCTCCATCCCCGTTGCCATGCCAGGCTCTCAATCTCGAGAAGAAAGTGAATCCAAATCAGTGAGCCTAAGCAAATACGTGCCTGAGTGCGTACTCGACTGACATGCCCCAGCACCCACAACCGCAAGGACCAGTGGCAAATGAGCAGCAGGTGAACGTCATGACTCCGAAGAAGAGCCATCCTGAACATAGGGTGACCCCGCATCGCGGGAGCACAAGTGGCTTTCAGCATGTCGAGATAAATGACGACGACGACGATCGAGAGATCTACATTGAAGATGATGATACTGATGAAGTCAACAATACAGATCCTGAAGCTCACCTGCCACTGACGATATTCCTCCCACATCGTCTACAAAAACAATTTCCCAACCTTCCATCGCCATCGACAATGCCACTGTCTCCTCCCCAAGACCTCAGCCCCTCTACTCTAGCAGACTATGAGAGGGCACTGCACCAAAGCATTAATTCATACCTTTGGTCAAGAGAAGATTCGGGGTGGTGGATGGAAGGACAATGAACTACAATACCTGCCAACGACAACTCTTGCTATGGTAACTTTCAGTCTTTTAGAAGATAAAGGTGATGAATGTGACTCAGAGGAACAGGTAAATTCAGCACCAGACAATTAGACTCGAGGCCCCTTCGTCAAGCCTAGTGACAAAACCAGTAAGTCCCTAGGCTCATGAACATCATCAAAGGTGACTGACTTACCAGAACCTCAGAAGTGTATTGGACCTCAAGCCAAGCAAGGACATCAAGTCCATGGCCGTTACTTACCGCGCACTGCCGTCCAGCTTGGCAGCTACGCACGATAGCAGTCGTACGAACAGCCTAATCGGCTGTTCGTCGACAGCGTCGCTGTGTCTTGCCAGTACACGCGGCTGTTTTCCTTCGATCGCGCTGGTCCATCGTTCTTCGACTACGTGGACATTCATGAGCATCCTGTTCTCTTCGTGCAGCTGCTTTTGCAGGTGTTTGCCGATGACACAGCCATCGGCCTTGATGAGAGTATCACCTATAACACTGTAGCAACAGTGACCCCAGTCTGAACTTCGACCCTATCGACTTGCCCCTAGGTTGGAAGTTCACATCGGAAGCAACTAGCGCTGATGTTGAGCTGCCACACGACTCGGAGGACTTTTCACGCCACTCTCCGAGTCTTCCCCCTACTCACTTACTACATATCTGGCATTAGCTTCAACCATAGTGCAATTGCCGGTCGAGGAACAACCTGCTGGTACGTGGAGGATGCCGTCAGCAAGCAGCAATATTAACTAATTATTGGCGCGCTCTTTCCCTACCATCCGAATCCAGTGCACATACCTCTCGCAGTAGCAGCAAACGGCCCCGGCCTCCAATTTTGGATGAGCCCAGATGTTTGGAGCACGACACTGCAGGCATTGGCGGCAATGGCGCATCAACTGCAAGCGAAAGTGGCAGGAACGCCAAAAGAAATAGAGAGCTGACTATTTAAATCTTGCGCAGCGTCTCGAACAGACAGTTCTTTGGTGGAGGTCCTAGTGTTGCATATACGGACGACACGAGCGCGATGGCATAGTTCTGAAAGTGCTTCGATATATCGTTCCAATACGTTCCTTTCCAAGTTCCTGTATAGCACGCACATCATTAGCGCGATGGTTAAAAGCCGTCCCGACTTCGTGTTAATGTAGCTGACGACAAACTGCATACCCGTGGTCCATCGTAGCTGAACCTCCGAGGCAAGGACTTGGTCGCGATTAGGCTAAGGGACGGGTTCTACACATAAAGAGTGAATGGTTCAGAGCGAAGACTTCGCGTGGTTCTAGTTGGGCGCCCGATCACACTCAGGCACCATCTTAGCGTCCCGCACGAAGTCATCTAGCGCATGCATGGTTGTCCTCTCAGGCATCCGTCACAGCACGCTCAACGCGCTCGTACACGCTCCCGTGACGTTGTGTACTTGACCCAAAGGCTCCCCGACAAAATGCGCGAATTCACGCATTTATCCGACGTACCTTTGGTAGCATGTCTGGAGTGGAGTAGTTGAGCTGCTATAAGAGGACTGGCTGTGATGTGTAGAGTTTGTGCAGGACGTTGCAGGCGAGGCCGCCGCGTGTATGGCTGGGGTTTGTAATGTGCGCTCAGATGGGTACGGACAAAGACCGATCTCACAGAGGATCATGGTGAACTGCCCAATCAGACCCTTCGTGATACCGTAAATAAACTGCACTGCAGTCGTTAACACGATGACTGGCGAAGAGAGCGCGAGGGGCGAGGACGGTAGAAGTGCAGGGTTGTTTTGATGACTTGTGTTCGATATCAGGACCCCATGGCGTGGGTCCTGATAATACGTGGGTAACGGGATGGTCATATAGGTGGGAGTGGCGAAAACAACGGAATCTGAACAATAAACAAGGCACCCCCAGGCTTGGCTGTCGGCCTTGCATTCAATATAATCGGTATTTGGGAATACACATGCAAGCGAAGTGGGTATCACACAGCTGTAATGAGTTGGGAGGCCTAACCTGTGTGTGCGCCCCACTCGACGCACCGCGCGCTACAATGGGAGGCACCTAGCCTGTCGAACACAACCGCTCCAACCTAGCACGGGTTGTGCCCGAAGATGATCATGGCGGCCTGGTCTGTGGGAGTGTCTCGTAGATGGAGGAGGTGCCCATTTCTGTCGATCCGCGAGCAAATCCATTCGTTCTGGCCCTGAGAAGAGAAGATCTCCAACACGGCGACGAACGACTCTGAGCCGATAAACGCGTTCTTCTCAAGTGAGCTGATCAACTCCTGTGATGATTTGATGTCGACTGTACAGCTCCATACTGATGTTCTTGTGGCGCAACCTTGAAATAGGAAGTCAGGTGCCGGGCGACGTTCTTGCGGAGGATGAGTGCATGTACGGCCGCGCTCGTCGGGTCCAGTATTCTATATCTTAATAGGCGCACGAGTGACAATCGCTTTGCCAGTTATCATCGTCATCGAACCACTCGTTGCTGTCACTGGCACCACGACCTCGTCCTCATCGGTGGTGATGGCTGTTCCCCCAATTGATTCTGCGGCTGGATAGGACCGCAGAGAAGTTCTTACAAGTATTCCCACCCACGAGAAGGTGCTTGAGGGACAACCCAGCCCAGTGCGTCTTCGATTCTCACGCAACATGTTTTTGATAAATGTTTTCGTTAGTGGCTGCTAGCGACAGCAAGGAAAGATCCACAACAGAATCTGGTCGAAGACATGGATGTCGGTGAGATGAAAAGACTTCACGACCTTTCCAGAAATCTGACAGATGGTCACGGAGATGTATACGTTCAAGAAAGCGCACTGGGCAACATTTAAAACGTATTTTCAAGTACTTCCCTGGACTGACCTTGATCATGGTCTCGATCGTCTCTCCGTAGCTTTCCTTGCCACCCTTCGTCTATCTACCAGCATCCTCTAATTGACCACCCTCTTGAAGTAATTCCAAAATATGGGCCCCCATGAATATATGGGGGCCGCGGCAGTCGCATAGTCTGCCGACCCGAGTTTCGAGAAAGAGCAATATAAGGATTGACAGACGAAAAGACTGAGACAGTCGCTACTACGATTCGCTAGATCAACCAGGTTCGAACTCGAGCTTCTCGGTTTATTTCGGCAGAGTTCAGTCTGGAGTTGCATGCAACCTATTGAACCGGGTCCAGTTCACGGCTGTGTGCAATTCTACCCAGACTAGACGTATGATGATGACTACTTTAAACTGAAACACCCAAAACCACTACAGTATTGTCGCTGCCTGCTATTTGAAGCACAAAATGGCAGCGGGTGTGTGGTATCACAGGCCTTATATGCTTATATACTGTCTGATACGCCGCACAGATGACCGTACTATAGACATCCTCAGGCTGTAGTGCCATAGATAGTATATAGTATCCCCAGGTCTAGCTAGTTTATGAATTAGACAGAAACTCCTCCAGGCAAACACCAGCGACATCAAGGCCGCATTTGACAATCTGCATCTCGTCTCAATGTCCCGACAAGCGAACGGAGACCCTGGACTTGGCCGTCCGTGATTTCACAACATATGACCTCCAGAACGGACAATGGAATCCCTCGTTTCGCACGCGTCGCTAAATAGCCCGCGAAGCTGTTGTGTAACCCATCCCGGAAGTCGACACCGGCGAATTTAAGCTCACGCAGCGCCGCGAGGGGCTGGTCAGCGGCTGACGAACCTTCGTGCGGCGATCCGACAAGCTCTTTTACGAAAGACGCACCAGCTTCGCCGTTCAGACTCGCATAGGTCAGATTAGTCAGCTGTGGGAACGCCAGGCGCCAGTGGTCCTCATGTAATGCAACATCGGTCCAAACCTCCAGAGATCGGAGGCTCTGCAGGCACAAGGAACCGAACATCTCGGTAATGAGCCGCCGCAACGCCACTGCGGCAGCGACGTCAAACAATAAACAGATGTCGGGTTCCGCCATCTGGAAAGGTGGTGTTCGGTCTGTTTGCGAGCGCCACGCCTTCACGTACAGTCCCAGCCCGCAGGCGGTCCATACATGGAGGGCCTGGATCGGTTCAATGGGATGCTTGTCGCCTTTGGACCCCGTCATGCCAGTGAAGGGTGCAAGGACGCGAAATATGTCGGTGGCTAGTTCGTCCAGCGGGCACGCCCGCGATGGTTCGAGGAGACGCATGTGGATTCGGGCGCTTGTGGGGATTTCGAGGTAAGACATGAGGGCGAGGAACTCGGGGCCGCTGGACGCGACGTCCAGCATGTCGAGCGAGTCAAGGCGCACTGATCGAGGATGCGTTCGCTGCAGGGGCGGCGCCCCACTGACATAGGGAAGTGCGCGATCGAGGACAAGTTTGCGCAACTGAGGAGCGGCTTCTAGAAGATCTATCATTTGTGCTTGAGATGGCCGGCTGCGGACCGTCGTGATCTCCAGACTGGACAGATGCCGACACAAAGGGAGGGACTGCCAAGGAAAATGGGCGTGTCTGAAGGACAGCTGATGAAGATTGGGGGCAGTGCCACCGAAGAGGTTGTCGGGCGGGCTCCAGTCATCTCGAGTCGCGACAATAAGGTCGACACTAAAGGATCTGAGAATGGGTGCTGGAAGAGTCAATGCGCTGTGCAAGCTTGCACTCGCTGCTTGTTCAATCTTGCCGTCAAGCGATAGCTCCTGTATACGAGAAAGTTGGGAAAGACTGTCCTCGAAGGCAGTGAAATTTTGGCAGGGCTCAAAAGTGCAGTGGACCGCGAGCGGTGCGTCTTTCGATCGTCTGATCATCTCAGAGGCCCATCTGGGCGAGCCCACGGGGATATCCTGCCAGAGGTAGCCGTTCTCCAGGGCAATGTGCCGCCACCACCGACAGACATGGGTTACTCGCACCCAGCCGATACCATCCCCTATCGGATCGACAGAAGAGAGCAACCGAATAATGTGCAGGACTATTTCGGAGGGAAGCCGGAAGATGGGAGAAAAGGCATTGCGGTACGAGAGGACCATCGAGAGAGCACGAAGAATGCTTTGCGCCTCAGCATCCAAGGAATGTCTGGCGTCTTCGATGTCGTTGTGGCTGTCCAACAAGTCATTGATAGAGGTCATCCTCTGGTGGCCCAGGTTGAGCCATGCCTCAGAACCTCTGGAAAATATCAGCCAAGGACATCGTCGCAGGGTAGAATAGCGCACCTCTCAAAGTGCTTGCCCTTGTCATAATGCTGAGTGCAAATGGCCCCTTCCAACATGGTTTAGTTGAACACTTCGCGACGTTGAATGTGGGGTCCAAGGACGATAGGGATGGCGCTGACGCTGGAAATATGAGAGCACTTCTTATGATACCTTAGCCCCAACTCAGGCGTTGTTTCAAGCGCAGTCATTTCCGGTTCCCGCTTGAGATTCGCCATCACGCAATGCCATCATAAGACGACATCGACCTATCGTAAATTGAGCGACGCTCAGCAAGGTGTCTGAGGTGCCTCAGACGAAGGCATGTCAGGCACACGGCGTCAAGTTCGTGCGACCTGAGGCTCCAATATCATCCAGTAGGGCAGTCGTTGCGTAACACGGCAAGGAGACGGACATATGCTGCTTGAAGTGGTTGCGCCGCAACCACGATGGCCGCACCTGGCTCGGCGAATAGAGATCTAAAAGTTTAAACGACGATGCCAACGCCCTGCTTCCCACGAGCCGCAGCTGTAAGCACCAGAAGCAACGAGGGTGCAAAAGGCCCCCTGCGCATAGTTCTGCGCTCAGCAAGCCATTACTAGCAAGCCGGCGCTCGCAACATCCATCTGCCCCATCCAGCAGCAACAGAACCCTTGAATGTCGTTTGACAGTCCGGATGTATCTTGGGGGAGGTCCTTCACTACCCGTCATATGTAAGTTACTAAGGTGGGACTTATGACGGTCCCGACGTGTGACATAATAAATTGGGGAACGTGGTTCCAAGTCGCCACGGTGCAACTACTGGGGTAATGTAACATTGTCCACTTATGTCTGGGTGGGATCATGAATGTGTTGATTTTCCCCTTTTTGGTTATCTACTGTGCACTCCTTTATGGCACACACCTTAGGGCTTATCTCTCCTGGTCTGTGCGCCGTGTACTTAGGTACTTAGAGTCAGGGTCTGGGACATTATTCTACAGTGGATTTTCTACTCCCTCACTAGCTAGCTACTGCACTCTCTTACTATTATTCTCCTTCATCTAGGGCAGTTGCCCATGCTCTATCTGCTGTCTCCTCTTAGACCTCCTTGAGTGGAGTGTCCTGGGCTTAAGGACTGCTGCACTGCTCATTGCACATTTCAACAAAATGATGGTACCTAAAGGTTTGTCAACGAGATATGTTAGTCTGTTCTCGGCCTCACAATAATTCGTCTGTCACGTGTCACGGAGGGTACATGGGTGTTGTTACATGTCACAGAGACTAAGCTTGAGATTATTGTCACAATCTCCAAAAACCATTAATTTTTTCAAAAAAGATTGCCCAATTTCTCTTACGATACCGCGTACCCCAGTACTGTGCGTAAGCGACTAAGGAAAAGGTACGCGACAAATATATAGGGTATTCGTAATCATGTGCTTGCACATGCAAGTGTTTGTCGCCATCACTTCAATGCTTACTGCAAGTACAGTACTAACACAAGGTCAGGGTAAAGCAAGAAATCTTGGCATTGTCATGGGCCCAATCGATAAACTGACGACAAAAAAATTTCGCCAGGCGTGTTACGGTCACAACGTTGTAACGAATTGATTAAAATCGCATAGTAACCTTTTAGTTATTGTTCAGTACACAAAGTCCACGAGCACTGGGTTGGTATTTGGCAATGAAGCCTTACATGAGGTTGGAGCAGGGACCTACAAGGTGTAGCGGATCTCATGCAGGTGGACAAATTTTCTCACATGAAGGTGGGGGCCGATTGGTACACATAGCCTATTGTTGTGATGTTTTTTTTTGTAGATTCCATGGTTTGAGGAGGATTTTTTGTGATTTTCCGAAGTGCCCCATTACCCATCCAGATATAATCGGACACCCATGGGTCCCATCCCGGGAATCACTTTTGTTCCCTGCTCGCTCAAACGACATCATGGCGGATATTCAGGGGTCCTGACATAACTGTCGGTGTCGTGCAGGTCAATGACCAGTACTAGTCAAACCGGGTCTTGATTCCCAGCCAACAAGGGTTGGGTGCAACGGTGCGCTGCCTGGTGAGAGGGCGGGTGCATAGGCATGGGCCTTTACTCTCTTGTGCTCTAGTAATTTAGAGCGAGTTTTAAATATGTGAGCTAGAGCTTGAAATAGGCCCCAGCAAGTCGGTCGATCGTGCGTGTCTAGAAAGGTGAGACCCGGGTCTTATGGGAAGTCATACATTCAAATATAAACAACATCTACATCATTTTCTCATGCTCAAAACAACAAGCCGATACGGGATGGCGCAAAGGCGGATTAAATATCGTATGAAGGGATTTTTTTCTTAGACACAGGGGAAAGCTCGGATACAACGAGAACGACTAGCTCGGTTCTTCGTACAATATAGGAGATTGACAGTGGAAACAGTGGAGGCAGTGATGGCACAGCAGGAAGGAGAAAACAATTGGTAGGAGTTGGAGAGTGTGGATGCAAGATGTAAATGGGAAGTGGCATCGTGGTAGGCAATGAGAATAACGAACCGCGGTGAGTGCATACCTATACATGGATTCCAAAACATAGCCACAATGAGCAATGGAGAGATAGAGAAGATTGAAGGAATCAGGAAGTTTTGGTGGTACCCCGAAGGCAACCGCCTCTCGGGGTAAGGAGAGCGCACTGAGTAGGAAAGATGCCCCAACTAGGGAGTCAACTGTGATACCAAAATAACGTCAGGTCAGAGGTTGAGAGGTGGCACCGCGCCTCCGAAAAACCCGGAACGCTGTACGCTGCCCGCTGCCCGACCTTTGGCGTTCGGGTGGTGGCCATGATGGTGATAGTGTTGTTGATGCCGCCGACCGGCCGCAGCACCCATCATACTTTTGCGCTTGAGCATTTTATCTTTGCGCATACACTTACGCGGTGGTTTAGAGTGTGGAGGCGTGTGTTCTCCATGGCCGTGCCCGTGTGTATCGCGTCCAGAGCCAGTGGGCGTGCGATCTCCATCGCGCACAGGAAGGATGACAGGCGAGATGACGACATCCATGCGACTTCTGCTTCTCCGCTGCGTGTTTTTGCCCTTCGTCGACCCGCCATTGTTCGCGCCTGCATTCCCTGTTGGACTGCCCCTCGACTGCCAGAGCATGCCGCTGAATGGGCTGCTACGGATCATGTTGCCGTAGGTGGTCTCGCTTCCACTGTCGGTGATAGTCATGCTAAGTCCGCTTTCGCGCGTGCGCCGAAAGGTGCCCATCGGTATGCGGTCCCACCGACTGAGATTCTGAAGATGTCGTCCTCCTTCCTCTGCGGCGCTAACATCAGCCTCAACAGCCGAGCTAGAACTAGCAGCATCAACCGAGGAAGAAGGCACATCGAAAGGATCCGAATCGAGGAGTGAAGCGTCGAGGACGTCGTCGAGCTCTATGGGCTCTGTAGGGCTTGCGATCGCGCTTGCTTGAGGGGTGGGATCTACGTCAGAAGGCCCAAAGGAGCCAAAGGGCATAGGCGACATTGGCTGCTGCGAGAAAGAAAGCGAACGATCTCGTCCCTGATAATGCGTCAAAACATGAGCGCTCATGCAGTGCTGACAGACGGGGAAAAACCCACACTGCTGATGCTCCTTGTGGACTGCGAGACAGATCTTGTGCATCTACGCGATCTCGGGAATGGGCTAGGAAAATTTTGCCGCGAACCGTCGATCACAGCTCTCCGCAAGGAGTCTCTTCCATCGGATTGGAAAGTACCCATTCGCGGTGTGCTACGCCCACCGCGATCTGGCGAGACGCTGAGAGTCAAACTCGCAACATCACTGGCTGGAGGAGACAGGACGCCATCCTCGTCATCCCAATAGGTGCGACCAGCGAGTATGGCCGCAGGATTTGGTGAGATGTGCTGCACTTGGCTGCGGGTGCGCGGCACCGGACTCATCGTGGACATAGGATTGATGGCAGGGAGGGTAGTTGGTGGGCGGAACAGACGCATCGCGCGAGGAGTGGGAAGCCCACGCTCGTCAACAAGCTCGTCGTCAGTGGTCTCGCCATCACTGTCGACCTCCAGGGCTGGCTCGAGCTCGCTGTCGATAGCCTCGTCGTCGCCATCAGACACAACCTGCATGTCAGTATCTCCGCCATCCTCTTCATGGCCATCGCTACTTTGGGAAGCTTCGACGAAGAGCTGCGCTGCGCTAGCTTCAAAAGCAAAGTCCAAGAATCCTTGGCCATCGTTAAGTCCATTGGTGAACATGACCGAACCATCCCAACCTTCGGTCACCTCGAACGAGACGCCACGAGCGAGCGCCATAGCTTCAAGATCTAGAGCAGTGAAGGGATCATCGTCGTCAGGATCAGTGCTGTTGCCTTCCTCGACTTGCATCGGCTGAGACTCGGCTCCAGACTCTGAGTCGGTAAGGCCTGCAAAGAACAATTCTGCATCGAAACTTGACTCCTCGTCCTCTAACCAGCTGGTGGCGATGCCGGCATAAGTGATCCCAGGCATCGCCGCATCCCGTTCATCCGTCTCTTCCTCAGTACTCTCGCCGGCACCATCGTCATCCTCTTCCTCACCGTCTTCCTCTGTTTCGTCACTGTCGACGTCCATTTCGTCTCCACTGACACCAACACTCCTCTTTCTCGGGCGTACCTCCCAATTATTCCGTTTTTCCTTCCATCTAGGCGCCCCGTCGCCGAGCAGCTCGCGTTTTACCTGCGTTTTATCGTGTGGGTGCGCGCGTTGCTGCTGCTGCTGCTGCTGCTGCTGCTGCTGCCGTTCTTCATTTTGAATGAACCTGACTTCCTCCTCCTCGATGGAGGAATCGGTTGAGAAGCCAGCGGAGTCAGAATCCGACTCGGAAGGCGAGCTTTCTTCGACCGAGGAGAAGGAAGCAGCCGACACAAATGTCGGAAACTGTACAGATCGTGTCTCGTCAAAAGTATCGTCAGCTTCTTCGTTTCCATCATCACCGTCATGGACGGCATCGTATAACTCCCGACGAACGGGACTGGGAATAACGCCGGCAGGATGATATTCATCATCGCTTTTTTTCGCCAATTGTTTGCGCCTGGCAGCCTTCCCGATCGTGTCTCTGGCCTTGGAGCGCAGAGGCACATTGACGCTGGCTTTTTGACCGGTCCTGGTGGCGACTGAGGCTTTTGGAGAATAGCCACGACACTTGAGGTTGGCGTCTGGCTTTTTTCTTGTAACACCATTCGAATTCTTGACGGGAGGGGGAGGGGCGCGGACTCGGTTGAGAACACTCTGAGGAACGGTGAGCTTGATCTTCAAGGGCGGAAGAGAAGAGCGGGTGGCGGAAGATTGGCGGGGTGGCGTGGCGTAGGAAGTGGAAGACAGGTTTGCGTTTGCAGTTAGGGAAGGGCGCGGTGGTACAGACTGGGTCGTTACGGAGGGGGTGTTGTTGCACGTGCAAGCGCCCTCGCACACGGGGCAGATGTCGTCGTCGTCGTCGTCGTCGCCTTCGAGGGACTGCATAGAAGCAGCATGGCCTACGGTATAGGCGTGAGGAGGCGACATTGCGGAAGTCTGTCTTTTTTGATAATCTAAATCCAGGGGGAGGGGAAAGAGCAGTGCATGTAAGCAACAGCCGACGGTTTTGTAGGATGAGAAGAAAGATGGGGTAAAGAAGCTGAGATAGCATGCGTGAACGTAATGTGTCGATAACGGAAAATAAATAGGCCTCGAGGACGAAGGGAAGAGTAGCGAGGCCGCTTGTGCCGTCCATGAGCCGGACTAGAGAGGATGCCGAGAAGAAACAAGAAAAAGATAGAGGGAGAAGAGAGATGTACAAACCGAAAACGGGACCTTTTGACATTGTTTACAGCAAAGGAACATGGGTAGATTGCAGGAATATCCAGCTTTAAAAGCAAGGAGGGAGAGTAGCAAAGAAAGCCCGAGGGCGGTCGTTGTAAAGGAAGAAACAAATCTCAAATATCGGGGCTCGTGCCAAAAAATGTCGCTGCTGACCCTAACCCCGCATATCCCAACGCGTTCTGCATGCAGACGCGCTGGAAAGTCTGTAACCGACCGGTATGTCGCCTTTTCCCCACTCACCACTCTCTTCATTTCTGTCCTTTAACGCCACTTTTCGGTACGTAAAGACAGCACGCCCATCTCCGAACCCCCTCGTCCAAGGGCAATATGCCAAATCAACGTACTGATTCCTACTCATCTGCCTGACATATTTCCCCTTGACCTTTCTCTTCACATAGGTCTGTCTCTCGCACAACAAATAGCTCTCGTCGACGAGCCTGCACCCATCGGTATGTATTCACCTCGTCATCCCGCATTCGTTGTGTTTGACGCGTGGCCCCCTGCAGACGTGGACCCAGAAGACGATGTTCATGTCTCTTCCGACTCAGAAGTTGCCGTCAATGATGCCGCAAGAGAGCATTATGTAGAGGTGACGTGAGTTCATACTATACGGTTTTGCCTGCTCCAAAGTTATCTGGAGTGCTTACTTTCCGTTACGGAAGGCCGTCTGCGCTTCGCCGCCAGCAAGACAGCATTGCGGACCCAAAATATGAAGGTGTCAGGACGAGCCGGAAGCAGCTCCTAGACGATACGGATTCGGAAGAAGAAGGCGCGCACGAGTATGGGGACTCTGACAGCGCTCGGGGTCCTCCAGAGGAGCACGAAGGACATGCCTACAGCGAAGACCATTCCGAAGAAGAACTTGCATCCCTAGACAGCGATGAAATAGATCAACAGAGGGCTAAAAACGGGAAGACACCTCAGAAAGCATCCAAGAGGGGGTCACCGGGGGATCCGCCAGAGGACCTTGCGTCAACATTGAAGCAGAAACATGATGAGGATCGTAAAAAGGGGAAGGCTATCTCTAGACAGCTGGTATGCCCTCAGTGCATACGGAGAAGCTCTGTTCTCAACTTTCTCTCTAGGGTCTCTGGGACAATCTCCTTGACGCACGCATCCGCTTGCAAAAGTGCACTACCGCCACGAACCGGCTTCCTCCCGTACGTCTTCAATTTCTGACGTTGCTGAGTACTTCAAATTTTCTCTAATCTGCAATTTGCCTTTTCATGCTCCGAACGTTTTCTTTCCCGTTGTGACAGCCATCTGAGATACCTGAATTCATTTCCCACCCTCGATGCCTCGCGGCACGCCACACGTTTCTAACTGAAGCACTTGCACTTTCAGACGAGCTTAGCTGCTTGCGTGAGGTACGCCCTTATCTTTCCCATCTCAGCTTCCTTCCTTTTATATCGCGCGTCAGTCAACTGATGGCTGTTCTATTACGTTGTAGGACCTCTTAGCGCAGGAGGACGGGGTGCAGGTGCGCCCACGCAAGCGGCGCAAAGTACAGGCTGCTGATGGAAACGCAGGCGTGGAAATTCACGTCGATGATCAGGCTTTTGATACACTGATTAGGGAGGCCAGCGAAGCAACCTCTGTGCTCGAGAACGCGTATGTCTCACCGTCTGTCTTTCGTGTTCTCGTGATCTTTTCCATGCTTCCCACCCACACGCCTTCTTTCTTTCATCCTCATCTCCGTGGATTATGCCGTATTCGAACGCGTCTTGATGTCTATTTGTGGTACACAGGCACCACCCGCATCTAACGCACACCCTCGCCAAGTGGTCCGCTAAAATCACTGCCGTAGCGCCATCAGCGCTGCTGCCCTCTTCGCGAAACGCGTTCTCTGCGCGCGGGACAGCGAAGGACGTCGGGGCCCAGATTGACGAGGTGCTTGGTGCAGATAGTGCGAAGCTGATCGGGAGAACGCAGGTGCGAAGGGGTAAAGGTGCCCGTATTCGCATGCCTGTTGGATCACACGAGGCCAAAAGGGAGGCAGCCGCGGAGTCGGAGCCCGGCGCAGACAAAGACATATTTGATGATACAGATTTCTATCAGCAGCTGCTCAGGGATGTCATTGATGCGCGCGGAGCCGGGGCGGGTATGGGCGAGGACTGGATGACTCTACAAAAGCAGCGCAAGGCGCGGAAGAATATCGACAGCAAGGCGAGCAAAGGTCGCAAGCTACGGTGCGTGCGCTTTCCCGCATCCTGTTGCGCGGTACGTCTATGATGCTCACCGATAAACCGATCTCGGCATCCCGGCACTTTAGGTACGAAGTCCACGAAAAGATCCAGAACTTCATGGTCCCCGTCCCCCTTGTGGGAGGTGGATGGCACGAGGCCCAGATCGATGAGCTGTTCGCGTCCTTACTTGGTAAGGGGTTTGGAGTTTCGCAACCAGTGGATCAGATAATGGCAGATGGCGTCGCGGAGGCCAGCGACGGCGCTGCGGTAGGTCAAGACATACTGAAAGGCTTCAGACTTTTTGGGTAGTTTATTTTCTATGCTTAACACAATCCAACCACTATATTGAGAGTCAGCTTCATGTTGGAGTCTGCCTTGCGTTTTTAGACGGCACCGGCAAAAACACCACTTCACTCCACTCAGGCAAACGTCATGAGTGTCTGGGTCGCTTCATAAGACGCAATGTGGCCCTGCATCATGCGGATCCGACGCTAAAGAGAAACCTAGATGGCTGCTCCGATGTTCCTTTTAAAAAACGCCGTCGTGGACACGATGCTCTAGGAGGACATACAATCACTCGGATGCACAGGAACTCCGAGCTCATTATTTCTTTGCATGCATCATCGTCTGTCGAGGACGTAGCCCCTATGTAAGACATCAATACCAATGACACTTGCCGCCCGCTTGAGTATGTAGCCGAGGAGACGACCGTCGACTGCGGTCGCGCATGGAGAAGTTCCTCAGGTTGCTCGTGAATCCGTNAACAAATGTTCGTGCAAAGCACAGTTGCGCGGGGAGAGACGGGTGGTGGTAGATACGCAAAGATCTGTGGATGTTCCGTTCACCGAGTTGCTTGGTGGAGAGCAGTTGGGGCTCGGCATAGTAGCGGGGCCGGACAAGTCAGTTAGACAGCAACAAAGGGCTTGATTCAGGAGCTTGAGGACTAGATGAGAGGGGGCATTTACATAGCACCACCGTGCTACCCCGTCGATCTGATACCCCAACCCAGCCACTCGCGATGAACCTAAATCATAACAAAATACCTAGCCCCAACGGAGAAAGCGGACGCAGGCCTTCGCGTTCCTAGATCTTCGAGTCCTGCACCACGAGCGAGGGAAACCGGGTGTGTAATGATGACGATATGTGACGGAAGGCAAGGTTCAACTGACGGTGCCTCGAGTAGATGCGCGGCAGTCCGCACAGTGAAGGAAAGAACAGCGACGGGCCTGTATACTCAGTCACTGGTGTGGGACACGCGATCGCCTTCGGGTCAGAAAGGAGAAAAGCCATATCGCGGAAGAGGTATTTCCAGCGTCAGGAAAGAACAGTACTGTGTAACTCAGAGCGGCTTTATGGATTAGCTTCAGGAAAAGAGTTGGATGGCAATTGCGGGTAGACTTTCTGGAACTGCCGATATACGGGTGATGCAGCCCATCCGGTCGGCCATTGCTGTTTGATATCAGAAGTGCGCCTCTGGTGCATCGCTGTGATACTGAGGCATCTTCGGAGCCGGAAGGCACCCATTAGGTGACAAACAACCCGTAGCCACTTCCTTAGTAGCAGTGTCAGCAATCTCATTATCCACCACACCCCGGTGGCCCGCTACCCAGAGTAGGGTAAGCATATGGTCGTATTCTGCAGTCAGCATATGGCACGTATCAAAGCCTTGACAAATATTCCCCAGCGAAGGTGGGACTAGACAGAGAGACTTTAACAGCGGTCTGGTTGTCGAGGCTGATCCATATGGGTTAAAGTATGGATGTGGTTTGCCTTTTGTATCAACTCTCGAGGATGGTAACGGTTTGCACTCATAAACAGTGTGATCAGGTAGCTCACCCAACTGGTAGTGCAATGTCCAGTGAGTCCGAGATCGAGACGTCGGGCGGGTGGGCTGCCATATAATGGGGTGAACAACTTCTGTAGCTGATAGGTCAATACGGTAGATACGAAAAATGTGGTGGTACATAATGCGATGACGCTGTGGCGTCGTGCGGGCACACTAGCCCACTATCCGAGCTCGCGTCTCTGATGACCCTACTGTAACTAGTAGGGCAGCGGCTCAAAAGTGTGGGTTCATCTCATGATGTAGGCATCGAAAATCGTCATATAGGCCTAATCATATACTGATATTGTAGCTCTTAAGCATACAAAACGTCCGATAGGCGTCTCATGGTCTTTTTATGCTGCGCTGCCCTCCGCAACGGCGAGAAGGTCGCTGTCACCAGGATCGGTGACAGTCATAACACTGAGTAAAAGTTGCAGATCATCAGGTCTCGCGCAAAGTCAAAGTACAAAAGCGAATGCTACTCACCCAACACGGAACAGTTTACCAGCGGCGGTACCGAGCGCAACGTTGGTGCCTGCAAAGTGATGCACGGTCGTCTTGGACAACATGGCGTAATATTCGATCTCTGATTTGCGCAATGGCGGGCAGTTTCCAGCGATCAAGATGAGCTTAGCTGGATGGCCGTGTCCAGATCCAGCACAAACGGAGAGAAAGAGACAAAGCACGTCAGATCAGGGACCTTCTCAGCCTCACGCTCCAGCCCCTGCAGGAGAGTGTAGCGAAAGTGTACGCACCTCTGCCACTGCGCATCTGTTTAAGCGCGGACTTGTAGCCAAGGGAGTATTGGCCCGACTTGACGACGAGCGAGAGACGAGCGGCAACGGACTCGGTAGACTTTGCTGCCTTCGACTTCTTTGTGGGGGCCATTGCGGAGGGTGGGGAGGAAGAGTGTGGTGGTGGTGGTGGTGGTAACCGCGGGTAGTATTTTGACTTGGTTTTCCGTCGGTACCCTGTCGGCCTTTAATTAAGGTTTCGGCCGTTGCCTTACAGTTCTTCTTCCATAGTTTCTAACTCCGCGTGTTGCACGACTTTCCCAGGTGCCACTCATAGTATCACACCATCTGTTTTCGTCTAGCAACACCTGATTTCATCTGGCTAGTCTTGGCATATCCTACATCAAGACCTTCTTTCTCTGGTTGCCAGATTGGGACTATAATGAGTGTGCACCGTGTGCTATAATCTCGTACCATACAAATGTAAAGTGGAGTAACTAAAATGCTATTGTGCAAGCATGATAGTCTGAGTACTTATTGGCATAGAAAGTGGGGAAAGTATCAAGGCTGCAGAGTATTCTAGCTCGGTAGGTATGGGATCTTTTACTGTACACACTAATAGTAAGATATGTGCTATACATCACATGCAGGTATGGCTTACAATTATTGCGTTGCTTAGTAGCACCCTGTAAATAATCAATAACAACCTGTTTTTACAAATAAACAAATTGTCCAAACAGAATGATATTTATAGCATTGTCCGAATATACAAGTCCTAGAAATGTCTTAATCGAGTTTAGACTAATGTTTACACAAGTCTCATCGACTGCTCTAGACTTTTTGTAGCAAGCTTGCTATCTTGTTTTCAAGACACTATAGCCTCGAACGGCGTTCAAGCTTAGGACTTTTTCTATTTGCAGTTTGGGATGTTTCTGACTCATTATAGAGTCTTTTTCTCAGACGGCGTTTGAGGCTAGTCTCGCACAGGACAGCGGCTGGTTGTCTCTAGTTGGATGGTTTGGCCGCAATTACAACGGGACGAATGAGGGGTCGTCCACGGACTATGGCAGTTTCGTCATGAAGAGTCCATGGACGTCGAATCCTCCTCATTTAGAGGTTAGGTTGAAGCTGCTGTGTATCAGGAGCTCCTTATTTTATCTTTTGCTTTCGCCTTGCTAGTCGTCGTTTTGCTTTCCCCACCCTCCCATGTCCCTTGCTCCTTTCTTTCTTGCTGTTACGCACACTAGGTTTTGTATCATCACATCGCGCTGCTTCATTGCGCTATTGTTTTTTGTATAGCTGCATGTAACTTGATTTTTCGGCGGGCGCTCCTCAAAAAGGGGGCGTCGTATCATCTCGCTATCATTTTATCGCGTGCGGACCTCTTGTTCGGTGCGAAGTCGATTAGACTGTCTTAAATGCTAGTCTGGCTGATAAGTGACTTGTCTAATTGATCTAGCATCTGGCACATCTCATGCTATCTTAGCATATCTTAGAGTGTCTTAATAAGACATGCCAGACTTTTTGTCAAGTTGCTGATGTATTATTGTACTAACAATAAACTGTTTGGAATAACGTCCTGTGATACTGAATACATACATCTGTGCAGTCTGGGTCAAAGGCACCAGTGAGTCTTCTACTGTCGACCTACTACAATATTAGTGATGGTCACTACTATGTCAGTTACAACAAACAGCTACTAATAGCTACTGACTGAGAATTTACAGAAGGAGAGGATTTGTCTTGCTTCGGACCAACGAACAACCAACTACCTTTGCCATATCCAACCACCGAGCCACTGGAAGTGCGGACAATATTACAGCAATGTCGGGCTTGATTTACTCTGTGTTCACAGGTAGAATAATCAAGAGGATGACAACACGCGGTTGAATTGCGAAGATCGACACCCGAACGTATCATCATAGATTTGACAAGGTCAGATGCGAAAGAACTTGGACATGCAAGTCGCCAGTATCAGAATAACGGCATGGAAGCTGTGTAAAATTCAAGTGACGATGCAAAGAAAGATGTGAAACCTGAAGGACTACCAATTTTCGCTGTCAAACCGCTCCAGTACTGCGCCAGCGTCCTCCACATCCTTTTGGGCCTTCTTACGCATGTAGAAAATAGGGCAATCTTTGCTCGTACACAGGACATCCTGTCGTGAGAGGTGAGCTCTTTGATCAACTATCAAACATCTGAGACTTGCCTGGTGGAGCGATCCTTGACACCGTTGACATTGCGTCCAGAGGCGAGAGAATCTGACTTGCATCTCAGATGTCGTGAAAACCTAGTCAAACAAGAAGCGTGAGCACACAAAGCGGTCTTCGCGATGGATGCGATGAATGCATACATGTTTTTGATACAGCTCCCCCAGTTTTGGTCTGCAGTTGTTGCAAACAGCGCCGTCTGCCGTGATTTTGTGTTAGGAATGGATGTTCTCAGAACTGAGTCTGAGCCTACCTTTAACACTGTTATTTGCTCGCAGTGGTGTCTTGCATCCCAAGCAAGTGACAGTTTTCACTGCGAACTTCATGAGCCCGCCCACACTTGGTGTCGCGATTTGAATTGTCCGTGTGTGGTCACCAGAGACTATGAAGAGAACGCTATCAGCAACGATAGGTCGTAAAGGGTAGAGAACCTACGTAGCGACGATGCTTTCTCACCTAGGATAGGCTCGAAAATACGCATAAGGGGTTTAGCCAGCTGATTTTCGAGGTAGTATTTCGTATCGATTGGAATATTGTTCTCAAGCACGTATATTGGATCTTCAGACTTCTCGTACGCAGCCGCGCCTGATCACATTGTCAGGATGGCAAACTCAAAAGCCCTTGAGCCTGTCAAATTTTACCTTTAATACCCTTGACGATGACATATGCGACTCGGTCACCCAACGCTGGTGCAGAACCTAAACGAAGCTGTCAGAAAACGCAGAGAATGGGTAATCACTTTGCATACCGGCATCACGCTGTTTCATCCGCTCTGCTAACTCGACATGGGCTTGCTTCGCCGCATAGTCTAATCGCGAACGTCACCATCATTACCTACCAAAAGTATCGAGAACAAGATGCTCAACATACCTGCTTTTGCTAGTGCCTTCGTGATTACCAGCTGCGACATGTCCACCCTGTTCTGCAAGAGATCAGAAATGATCTGCTTTGTGTAACTGAAGGGCGTCAGCAGGGCTGAACAGAGATTCCAAATCTACTTACTCTTCAGCGCCTTTGACGTCCCGATTAATCAACATCTTGTGGAGGCATGTCTCGATGACTGTTGATACTAAACGACAGTTGTCTCGCCGAACAGTCTGGTACCTCGGGTCAACACAACTAAGGACATACAATGTGGATTATTTCTCACCTCAATACCCTTAGAGTCCATCTTGTCATACGTCTCCAGTTTTGTCCAGTATAGGCCAGCATATCGCTTCTTGCTGATGAGCAGATATGGGAAATACACCTTCTCAAATTCTAGCTTGATAGGTTTGACAAATTTCTGTGTGACAAATTCGGCGGCTTCGCTCCCTGTTCAGAGAAGCGGTATCAAATACGATATTATTCTAGACGCAAGCCGAATGTACCCACCCAGCATCATGACATTTTTTAGCTCTGTCGGCCCAAATTTGACCATGATAGAGTCCGTGTCACCGTAGATGACCTCTGCATTGTGAGTATGGCCGTTAGCAATGCAGTACTCAGCCTCAACCTCCTGCAAACCATACAAGGCGAAGTGAATAAAACACAAAGGTGCATGTTAGACCGAACGGGAGCCCACAGCTTTCGTTTTCTCGATCATCTGCCGACCATAAGCCGTGACACTAGATGATATGGGCAAGCAGGGAAGCTTCCCAATGGTTGCACCTGTAAAGCCGTAGACGGAGTTGGCACTGATCTGTGCATCAAGTTCAGCGGCTCATCAAAGCGAAGTTGATGCCAGGAATTGCACCTTCAGTGCAAGCTGCCGACCGTCGAGAACAGCACGTTTGAATGGATCAGTTTCCTTTTTCAGGTCCGTCTTTGCACGTTTCCGCGCGCTAATCAAGCCTTCCAGAACAGTAGGAAGGAGTCCCTTTCGTCGCGAGGGTGTGGCAAAAAGGTCTGCGTGGTTTTTGATCAAGGTGACTTCCGTGATATGCAGGCCTAATGACGCACCATTATTGGGCGTTTGGATATAATCCACATCCTTCTGCAAGTTCAAGCGATCGATCGTTGGTTTATCCAATAATGTTGTGTAACAAAGGTTGTGGGCCATCATGATGGAAGGGTACAGGGAACTGAAATCAAGAGTTGCAATTGGCACGTCATAATATCCCTTTCTAGGTTCAATGACGGTTGCACCCTCATACTGTTCATCGGTCCCTATTCATCCTGTCAGCATCAGTACAAATCAGAGTGCCAGTGCACACCTTCTCCTTTGAGCGCAGGGACCACATAATTCTCTTCGTTGGCTTTTCGGAAGAGTTGTGACAGAACCTTTATAGACTGTCCTCGCGACAAAAGATAGTTGAAGGGTACGCCAGTAACACGTGCCATCTCGGTGTAGTTCACGAAGCACATCAACTTGTCCATCAACCGTTGTGGAAGATAAGCATCCTACACAACGATGAGAAATCGCAACTAATAACAGCCAAAGACAGGGTACCTTCAAACAGTAAACGGCTAGACGTCTCCTTGAGTCTGGAGTGCCATTCTGTAATTCTGTGATGACGGAGTGGTGAACATCCTCTTTTTGCTCGCCTAAGAACTGTGCGCAGACAGAGTTCAGCGTATAACTACGCAGCTTGTGTTCTCGCTGCATGAACTGAAGCACATCCAGCTGCAGTCTGCCCTCTATGGTAGTCTCCTTTGAGTCGCGTTGGCCAAAGGCCTTAGAAGAAAAATGTGTATCTTTCGTTTGCGTGCGGGTATCTGTCAAGTGCAATGTTGTTTCAGACGTAAGGCATTGAAAGGCTAGTGGACATACTATGGAGACGACCAAGATAAGGGAACTTATCCGCTTTGATGGCTTTGGCACGGTCAAGCAGATAAGGCAAATCGAAGTTGGATATGTTGTACCCGATGACAAGGTCAGGATCAACCTCCTCTACAAAGTCGCGCCATGCTTTAAACATATCTGCTTCATCATCAAACGAAAGGACTTGCGAGCCCACGATATGGGAGCAAGAATTCAACGTGAAGATATTACGAATGAAAGGTTTGTTTTCCCCTGTGCTCTCGTATCAGAGAGGTGCTATTGCCAACTTTAGAAAAACCTTACCTTGACGGCTAACCATGTTAGCAATCTGGATCACAGGATCGGTTTGGGGCTCAGGAAATATGCCTTTCCGACCTGCACATTCAATATCAAAGCTTAGAATGCGGATTGGCGCGATTTTTGACCATTGCCCCTCAGGAGCGTGAGAGATAAACTCATTCCACCTGAAGACGGTCAGCATGAGAACAGTCATGATAGGAGAACGTACTTACTTTACAGTCACTTCCATTTGACAGTGTGACTTTTTCTTCGCAGGTTCTGTGAGCCTATACTTGCCAGGAGGTAGTTCAATCCAGTTCATCCCAACAACCTGCGATAGTTTAGGAGAGGATGCCGGAAGAACACGAGGCGTACCTTTGTGTCGATCATGAATCGAAGGGTATATGCGATGTTGCTCTCATAAGTAGTAACGGGACCCGAAAAGAAATCATGGTAACTACACTCTCCCCTCTCGAACACGCGTAAGGGTCTCAGACAATTAAGTTACTTATTCACAAGGAAGACGAGTCAAGAATATACTCATCTCGAACTCTGGGGAGCGCCTTGGGTTCTGTGGTGAATATCTTCATAAAGAGCACTTGATCGTCTCCTTTGTAGCCCCAAAGGCTGCGCTTTGAAACCATAACGATGCTGTGGACAGCGGAGGTGCTTGCCTGTAAATTGATGGTTCGTGGTTGAAATAAGAAAAGATGAAGATAGGTTTACATTGAGGTAATCTTTGAACGATGATAGATCGTTCTCGGTAAAGCCTCGAGGTACCGGAATGTAAAAGTATGGTAGAAAACCAGTAATATTCGCGAGGATACTATGCCCTTCCTAATAAATGACAGTCAGTTGGAGATGTATCGCACCGGGTTCGTGGTAATACCTCCGTCACTCCGAACATGCGTAATTGAACGCCGCCGCTCGCCCCATCCGTAGTCACTTCCACATCAATTTGCTGGAAGACTAAACTAGTGTAACCAAAAGTGAATGGTGATGACAAGGATTTCGCGTACCTATTCTGTCCTTGGCCACGTTAATCCTTGGGATAATCGGCCTCGCCCAGTTGTCCGCACCACCTTCGGCACCTATTACAAGGAGCAGACATCGTTTGCCACGCCGACTGGCACATCCGAAATCAAGCACACCTGTTCCTTCCCCGGACTCCTCGTTAAGCCGTTGAAGGACATCGGCGAATGAGGACTGGCCATCCAAAGACCGTGTCTGAGAGGCCGCGGGAGACTGAGTGGCGAGCTTTCTCCGTTTCGGTGCACGCTCTGCGTTTTCCTTCTTGCCATCCCTACACAAGTGCACAAATGAGATAAACGCGTCAGACCGACTCATTAATGGCGCGTGTAGAACATACAACGTTTGGGTGAGAACCTCCATAATCGATGGGACTGGCTACGGTCAGCAGTATATGTGAAGAATGAGGATGCTGCGTGCACACTTTAAAGCTTGGGCGAAATGAACTGACGAGCTGTTTGACGATGTCCGATGCGACGTGCTTTGGGTGACGCGTGTGGTCATGTTTGTTCTAGTGTCTTGGTAGCTGATCTCAACAGAGTCTAACTGCCTATGGCTGTCATACCGCCATTTGCCAGCACGACCCATTGACTTCCCTCCCGGAAAACGCTGGCAAAGGCCAAAACATCGCGTTGTCGAGTATGTAAGGATGTATAGGATATGTCCGTTGGTAAAGACAGTAAATGTCGCCCCATACATAGTCTAACAATGCAGTTTCTTGCGTATACTTGACCGCTACAGGCCACACATCCTTGAAATATTACATGAAGCTGAAAAAGAGCTAGCAGAAGCTCGTAACATCCCCGCTTCCGCTTGTGTTACCAGGAGAGAGATATCTTGGGATACATATATAGTCGCAAGTGGAGACATACAACACCGTTTTTACACGAGGGGGAACAAGGGTATGGACTACTAGTAGGGAATAATCTATCGAATGAGCAAGATCAAGGTCAGGCAAACACGTTCAGCTCGCGCGCCCGCTGAGTGCTTTGAGGCGCGCCTCTGCTGCTCTTGCTCGTCGCTCCCGCTCCACTTTCGCCCTCATCTCCGGTGATAGTCCAGAAATGCCTTCAGCTGCCCCTGCACTTCCCCCCAACCTTCGTGGCCCGGTAGCGCTCTCCTCACGCCTCGGCTGCGGGTTAACCTCAACCACTTCCTCCGCTGGTGTCTTCTCGCGCTCCTTCTCCTTCGCCTCCCGCTCCCGAATCTTGTCCTTAAGCCCCCTCCGCTTCACCTTCTTCTTCTCTTCGCGCTCTTCTTCCATCTCTTTACTCAGAACGCTGGGAACGCGTGCAGCGCCCATCCAGTCCCACCAATCAGGGTGCGCCCCAGCACAGCGGCGGAAGACATCACGGATAGCACGCTGCCGGGCCAGATCATATGCCGTGCGTCTTGTACCACTCTGCGTTAAATCCGCGTCCGACGCGTCTGAAGCCTGCTCCTGTTCTGCCGAAGCTGCTGCAGGTGCTTCGATTGTGGGATCTGCACGGGCATCTTCGAGTAGCCATGTCGTGATTTCTTCCTGTCCAGAACGTGCCGCAAGCTGGAGAAGCGTCGCGTACCGCTCGCCGGTCCACTCGGGTATGTGGGCATTGACCCCCCCTAGACTCTGGCCTTCCCGCTCCCAAAAAGCTTTCAGGGCACCCAAGCGACCCTTCGTCACCATGTCGAGCAACCGGGTCCACTTGTCTCGCAGAACCTCTTCCTCCTTTGAAAGCTTCGGCTCTTTTTCGCCGTGTTGTACTGGAGCTGGAGCTGGCGTGGGTTTGGGCTTGGGCTTGGGGAGGGAGGCGAGGAAGGCTTCGTCCTGGGCACGGAGGGCCTCCTCGGTAAAACGGGTCACTTTGACTTGTGTAAGCTCCAGTAGACAGCGTGCAAGCTCGGATTGTGTCTGGTAGATGCGTGAGCAGAGCTGGCCAGACCTAAATGAAACGTCGTACCGGCCGACGAGTGGGGAAAGGAAAGGTGCGAAGTCGTTCATCGCCTGAAATATAATGAACACCATGAGAGTTCGCGACGTCAACTCTGAGGATGGAATATTTTCAGCTCACCCTTTGCTATTACTGCACCATCGTAGTCCAAGAATATGCGTCTGTTGGAGGCACTGGCCCTGATCCAGATCCTTTCACATTGTTCAATATCTTCCGCCCAATCTGAAAGGAGATTGCGAATGTCCTAGTCGAGTCTTAATGTAAAGAATGGGGGCGACTAGATGAACGACAGAACCTACTTCGCGAAGTGCCTGTTCGCCATATCGACGTAGTTGTGCCCCAGCACTCTTCGCATTACCTTTTGCATTGTCGTTAAGGGACTGCGAACCACCTTGCTTGCGTCGAGCTATGGGGCGTCGCGTACAAATCAGACTAGGCACAAACACACAAGTCTAGAACATGACGTACTAGTGTACCGGTGGAATGTCTTATGCCTGAGCACCTCGGTGTCAGGCTTGGGCCTGTTTGATTTCTTTTTGGGGCCAATCGTCTGTAACTCCTTTTCTGCGTCTGGCCGATTCACCCGGACGACAACTCCGGCAAAGTGGCCACCAGCAACCATGAACATAGCCCACTTTCGGCCGTATTCGCCGCCGACTTGTACGCCTTTGAGTTGGTCTAGATAGCCGGATGACGAGGATATAGAAGGGAAAATGTATTTGTACACCCCGATCTGGGTGGCAGGCGGCGAGTGGAACCAGACGATAGGTGTCTGCGGAACCGCTAGGCCGGCAGACGATGGTGAAGGCGAACGCGAAGTTATCTGTGTTCTTCGCAAAAGATCTGTAACCGTATCTGAGTCGTCAGAGTCTGATGAAGATGCTGAACCAGATAGTGAATCCTCAAGGCCTGTACAAAGCAGAAAGATCGATGAATTGTCCAAGGAAAGGTGCACGCAACACTTCACTCACATTCAACGAGATGCGCGAAGTCTGTTTCAGCAACAGCCTTCCCCCCGTTTAAACGAATTTTCACATTATAACGATGCCAGTCCGAGCGAAAATGTGCGCGTTGTTCGTCTACATCCATAAATGTGGCACCAAGGCATATGTTACATGCCCTAGATACTGAAGCAGCCTGTGTGGGCGCAGCCTCCAGAGCTTTGGGTCGGTGGGGGGACACCTCTCGTACTTGGGAAAGTATATTCCGAGGGGTTAAAGTATTCAACAGGTCAGACGGGAGAGAGAATACATGATAATAAGACGCTGGAGGCATGACCGCGGACGGTGAAGCGACACAATAGTGTATGCTGAAGTGCACAACGGCGAATTATATTGCGTTGAGTGCCCTGTACTTTGTCAGCAAAGTGTATCGCGTGAGTCAAGAAAGAAATGACGTTGACAGAGTCAAGCTACATGTAGCATACGGTTTGTAGAGTCAGACCTAGTCACGGAATGGAGGACAGAATGAATATATATGTAATTAACAGCGCGGAGATTGCCGGTCTTATTCGGCTGTACTCGACGACGACGACGACATGCATTCACCAGCACGTCTCCAATCTAGTCTCCATATACCTCTTACCCATCACCATTCGCCTTAGATCAAACCGACCATGACGTCCTCCCCTTTTGCTGATCGTCCCATCAAGAAGCTTGTTCTTTTCGATGTTGACGGCACTCTAACACCGGCGCGTCAGGTAAGCTATCCAATGTGCCCTACCACCCTCTACCTCTAAGACGACCACATAGACGGCATCTCCTGATATGATCAGGCTCCTCCGGGAGCTGAAGAAGAAGGTGGCTATCGGTTTTGTCGGAGGCTCTGACTTGGTTAAAATCTCAGAGCAATTGGCCGTGGATGGCGCCAATGGTACCTGTGTTCCTAATTTGCTCCAACTTTTGTTCACGGTTGCCTAATGTGACTCATGATTCTGGTAATCGCGCAGTTGTCGATGATTTTGACTTTGCGTTCGCCGAGAATGGACTCACTGCCTATCGGCTAGGAAAGCCTCTCCCTTCGCAGTCTTTCATCAAATTCATCGGCGAGGATCGGTACAAAAAGCTGGTCAACTTCATCCTTCACTATGTTGCAGACCTAGAGATCCCTATCAAAAGGTAAGAGCAAAATTCCTCCCGAGATAGTTATCCTTCATGATTTATACAGAGGGACATTCGTTGAGTACCGTAATGGCATGATCAATGTCAGCCCTATTGGACGTAACGCGACGTGAGAATCTCATTTATAAACGTGGGCGGCTGAATGCTGACAAGTATTCAGCATACAGGAACGTCTCGATTTCGAAGCATACGATAAGGCATGTGACGTTTTATCCGTTACCTTGCTATACTAATTTACACGATATGTTAGGTGCATCGTGTACGGAAAACTTTTGTCGAGGTGCTCCAGGAAAAATTCGCCGACTTCGGATTGACCTACTCTATTGGCGGACAAATATCATTTGATATTTTCCCTAATGGATGGGACAAAACTTACGCTTTGCGACACGTCGAGGACGATGGCTTCGAAGAAATCCACTTCTTTGGCGACAAAACGTACAAGGTATGCACCGCGCATAATGCATATTGTATTGACTAACATTACAGTTTAAGGGAGGAAATGATTGTGAAATCTACAACGACCCCAGAACAATTGGTCACCCCGTTGCGAGTCCCGATGATACAATACGAATTCTCAAAGAGCTGTTCTGGAGCTGATACAATAAGATGTATTATTTCGGAGTTGCACGAGCGTCGTGGGATACTCTT
Source organism: Albatrellus ellisii (assembly GCA_003314395.1). Lineage (NCBI taxonomy): Eukaryota > Fungi > Basidiomycota > Agaricomycetes > Russulales > Albatrellaceae > Albatrellus > Albatrellus ellisii. The sequence goes on from QLPN01002962.1 coordinate 51,349, forward strand.
ACGAACACTTGGATGGAAACTTGCATACATCTACATCTACTCTGTGTTAGCATCATCGTGTGCCATGCTGGTGTCTTCATGTGTGCCTCTGATGCCGACTTTCGTGCAATAAGTATGCTGTCAATCTTTCGGGGAGCAACACACCTTCATAATTCTTTAGTCTGCTATGCGATGTCGACACTTGCAATGCTTCGACATCCTTCCAAATACTGCATCAGTAGCATCCTATTTGTGTGAGCACTGTCCGCTTTCAGCGTTTTGCATGTAAGGACGGAAAAAGTAACAAAGTAGCATTTTCACAATGGCATGGGAGGCATGCTGAAATGACAGCTCTCCTACACGCTAGTACCCCAGCATCTAGCGTACAAATAGTCTGAGTCTGAGATTCTGTATCCAGAGCACAGTATTCACATGGGTCATTGATGACCGCGCTTCCCCTGACCACGGCCACGACGTGTGTTCAAAAGGCAGCAGATGATGATGATGGATATTGTCTAGCCTAATGTGATACAAACAAATTACTATGTATGTGACATTAATATGCATGCCTGGCTTGTGGGTCATTAGAGATACTATTAGTTACCACTAGTTCGTGCATCCCCACATCTCGTGCATCGTTCAAAACAACACTTTTCTACTACAAATATTCAGACAAATACATGCATATGAAATGATAAATCATAAGAACGCCCTACAAGCTTGAACGGATGCGATCTAACAAGAAACAAAAGAGATAAATCTTTGGTGGTGACAACAGCTTGTGTCACTCTCAATGTCACCTGCCGGTACTGCCGCAGCGGAGTTTGGAACTCAGACACGCTAGCGGCAATGCATACATGGGTGAGTAGTATGGTCCGCACTCGAGTTGGTGGGAAGCGGGGAGGTCCCAGAGATCCTATCAAAGAGGCTCGCATTCAAGCTGCCATCCATGACACATTGACTGGTGTTTATGGCAGTTTCCGGAGTGCAGCTATAGCTCACAAGGTAAGCATTCCCTCAGTAATCTTGATGTAACTCAATTTTCCTTTAGGTGCCCCACAGACTGCGAGATCGTGCTTCAGGCAATCGCAGCGCTCGGCGATCATTGCTCAATGAATCCGAAGAAAAGGTACTGGTGGACTGGTGCCACCATAACTCAGATTCAGCAACCCCTGAAAACTCCGTGCTCAAATATTCGAGATGGTGAAGGTTTACCCTGGCAAGAATTGGGTCCGCCACTTCCTTTCTCGTCACGCGGATATCATTGTCGCGAAACCCCAAGGCCTGGATCCGAAACGCGCGCAAAATTTCAACAAGGCAATGGTCACGGGGTATTTTGATATGCGCAAGGCCTTGGACGATAAGTTTAAAGGCATTCCACCAGAACACAACTGGAATGTTGATGAGAAGGGGTGTCAGATGGGAGGTGGCTGAAAGGGAGACAATTCAAAATTTATCTTCTCAGAAAACAATCAAGAACACTATTGTATCCACAGTGATAATCTAGAGCTGGTCACAGTAGTTGAATGTGTTTCCGTTTTTCTCACAAATGCAAGGATCTTTACCCATTCCATATTCAAACCATCAGCCCAGGCAAAATCATATAAGTGCTGGATTTTCACCAACTGTTCCTGTCACATCCACATCATCACAGCTATTGCCATCTTGTCTGCAGGCACCTCTTCTATGGCTACAACCAAGTACCAATAGTTACCTGCCCAGGACCAGTAAGAGTGCCAGGAATTCCACCTGGGATGGGAAGTGAATGCATTCGTGCACACCAGTAAGGAGGCTGACACCATGGCATTGCAATATTATACTATGACAGAGAGGGGGCATTGGCAGGTTGAGGGGAGCATGGTGACAAACTGCACAGGCACTTGATAAATTAACATATTGGTGTGGATCTGTATTGTCCCACCTGCAAGGCCACTTGTTGGGATTGCAAACTGGCGCATGCACGACTTACTATTTTCATTTTAGGCAACTCAGCAGAAGCCAACACACATGCAAACTTTTGTCTCCAAGTCTCCACAGAAAACATATGATTACTGCTACTTTTTCGATTACTCCACTACTATACAGTCCCAAGCCACAGGCAATTTATCTAGCCAACCTATGATAGCTCCTTTTTTTTTTTTTTCCTCAGTCCTCATGTTGTTTTCAAGACTGAGGTGAGAACTTACTTTACACTTCTTTAACTTACTTACTGACTTGTATCAGTGCCTTTTGTCCTTGTTCATAGGACACTTTTTTGGTGTCTCTTGTGCAGAAGAACACCTGTATATATAACCTTATTACAAAACCACTGACTCTGGTAAGCTAGGGACCAACAATATACAACTGAATCACATAACTTATTATTGCCACTCTTTAATGGCAAGTTGAAAATACAAAAAAAGTGAATGTATGTGTTTGCACTACTGGTGAAAAAAAACTAGGGATAAATTGAGGCTGTAATTCCACACAGTACTGGGTTTTTCAATTGCTTCAGGCATTAGAGGTTATAAGTCAGTAATCATTTAGATACCATAATCTCGTCTTGTAGCTTTACTTTACTTACTTATAATCTCAAGTTTTTGAAGCAACCAAAAATTCCAGCACTGTGTGGAATTCCAGCCTCAATGTACCCTTACCTTATTTATTTTCTATATACATTCACTTTTTGTGTTTTTGGCCTGCCATAGTAATAACAAGTCATGTGATCCAGTCATACATCATGTTGAAATGAACACTTGAACACTCACAAAAATGGTGTTTATCCTAGGGGGGGGGTAAAAGGTAGGGCAATTGTGCAAAGGCATACAAAAAAGCAACTAATTTTTATATCATAGACCCTGCATCTGCACTGCACTTGTGCTGTGAGATCACATAAGCTCACACAGACTGCACTGATCTCCAACACATCATTGGTACTGAGATGAGTAGTATATACATACATTTAGTTGTGTGTGTGTGTTTCTGGCCTTCCATTTATAATTATTACTATTATTATTTGTGGGGTTTAGAGGTGTGGGACAACTAACACAAGTTAGGAATGTGCAAGTCATGTGATCTGATTGGACATCATTGTTGTCTTTTTTCAAACTCAGTGACCTTCTCAAAGCCTATACCACTGCCCCACTGCTGTCTTTGCAATTCTCTTGTGCATTCTGTATTTTCTATCCAAATGCTCTCCATACCAAGTACCATTACTCAAGAAACCATTAGTCATTTGTCCCAAGTCACATTGAATTCATCAAAATGTGACTGGGATGGGTGCTCCATTATATTGAACAGTTGGTCATTACTACAAAAAGTTTGTTGTCTTCCTACACTGGGCAGAAAGTCTATACTTCACCATGTGTGGCAGCTGACTTGTGATGCTAGCATCAACACAAACACTGTATGTCATCAGGAAATCCTGAGGTTTGTTCTGTACACAGTATGTCTTTGACTTGTTGGCTTATTGAATCTGAAGGGCATCTTTGAATGCTGCAATTCAAGATGCTCTGGTCGCTTCCATGAATCTCTGGAAGCACTCTACCATCATGTTGACAACAGCCACCTTAGCCATTTTCTGCTTCCATGTCCAATCAATGGTATGTAATAGTTTCACCACTTTTTGTGTGTGCAAGGCACTAAATACACTACAGAATGCCCCGAAGCATTCATGAGAATTCCTCTACTGATGTCTCATTTTGAGGCATCACACCAATGTTTCACAAATATGCAGATATTGCCTGGTGTTGTCAAGCCATTGGCAATTCCACACTTACCCCTCCCATCTTGCCTTGACACATCTCCTACCTCCTGGAGTAAGCAGCTGCATGGTTGGCAGCTGTTTCTCCCTCACATATCCATTTCTGCCCCAAAACCAAAGGCTATCGAGAATCCTCCTTCCAGCCAGGCTCTGAAGCATAAATGGAGTAGGCTGTGGGTACAGGATACAAAGTCTGATGATGGGGAGGTGGCCATCACAGACACATTCTCAGACCTCCTTCAAACTCCTTTACTCCTGGGAGACTTAGCTGCCCAACAGAAAGGCCAACCTGTGATCCCAGGCAGACCAGTGCTGTCCCATCCCCCATTATTTGTTGAGAAACCAGTTCCTGGGTCTCTGGAAATTTCCCATACTATCCTCTGGGATGCATTTGACTTGCACCTGGCAGAGATGGAGAAGAAAGGGCTTGTCAGTGGAGATGGGGTATGGCCACAGGGGCTGTAAGGTCAGAGTAGTGTCTGGCTCAATGGATTGGTGTTGGAGGATTATCCTATGGTCAGCCTAGATTCTGATATATTTCCCATTTCTATGCATATTTATCACTTGATGCTTCTTTCTAGGGCTGGAGCTAGTTCTTCTTCATTATGCAGATGTATACCTAGTCTAACTGCATGGTAGTAACTGGATCTGGATCCTGTGGGTTCATTTGATGTAGCATGACAAACAGGGCTGCAAGTTGGAATAAGCTGAGATTGTGTGCATCAGCCAACACTGTTGAAACAAACAATCGAACACTTGCAAAAATGGCATGTTTGTCCTAGGGGGGGATAAAAGGTAGGGCAATTGCACAGAGGCGTACAGAACAAAGTAACTAATTTTTATATACCTAGACCCCACATCTGCACTGTGCCCATGCTGCGAGATCACATAAGCTTGCATGGACCATGCCCGGTCTCCAACAAACACCCCCACTTTGGATACAGACCTTATATTATGTATGTATAAAGTCTGTGAAGGAGACAAGCAGCGACGGAGAGCTCACATGTGTGTGTGTGACACAGCATCTCAATGTCACAAGGACAATGGAAGTACTGATGACATGAAATACAGTAGTGTCAAATCGCTGTCAACATAGGATAACAATTGTCCGAGATTGCCTTGAAATAAAAAGGCTATTGACAGGTGTTCTTCTGCACAAGAAACACTACAAAGTGTCCTCAGAACAAGGACAATAAACACTCAGTCTTGAAAACAACATGAGGACTGTATTTAATACCTAAGAACAAGGATAATAAACACTGATACTAGTCAGTAAGTAAGTTGAAGAAATGTAAAGTAAGGTCTCACCTCAGTCTCGAAAACAACACGAGGACTGAGGGAAAAAAAGACAAGCTATCATAGGTAGGCTAGATAAACTGCCTGTGGCTTAGAACTGTATAGTAGCAGAGTGATCGAAAAAGTAGCTGTAATCATATGTTTTCTGTGGAGACTTGGAGACGAAAGTTTGCATGTGTGTTGGCTTCTGCCGAGTTGCCTAAAATGGAAGTAGTAAGTCGTGCATGCGCCAGTTGTTCATATACAATTCTTGTTCTCAGACTTGTTGCTTGATATTGGATAGTACTATTGGAGATCGGGTGCGGTCCGTGCGAGCTTATGTGATCTCGCAGTGTGTGTGCAGTGTGGATGCAGGGTCTAGGATATAAAAATTAGCTACTTTTTTTTGTACACCTTCACACACAATTGCCATACCTTTTACCCTCCTCTGTAGGACAAATGTGTCATTTTGCGAGTGTTCGACCATTTGTTTCAACAAGTATGGCATGCCTAAGTTAACTTCTCACCTGTGAACTGATGGGGATCACGAAATACAGCATAGTGTTGACTCCATAGTCTCTTGTCTTTATTAATTACTACCCTGTGGAATGCATTATTCTATCATCACCACTTCTGCAGACACTATATTTTTCAGCATTTGTGCAAGTGTCTGGCTATTGTTACATCCCACACAACTGACTTGGCTTGTAAGCCTTTTGACATAGTAGCATGCATATTGATTGTTTCTTAACAATCTCCAACTCAACTCTCTATGTAAAACATGGAAATCATCTCTGGACTGCACATAAAGTCTTCTCATAAATGCATGTCTGCATTGTCCAACACCACATCTTATTGTTACATGTTACATGTACCTCAACAATGATATCTACACACCTGTTTTGAAATCTAAGATGTGCTTGATTAGGACACATAAGGTAATCCTTAGCAAGAAGAGAGAAAAGAATACGCCAAAAGCGACGATACAATCATGAACGATAAAACCCACTATTTGTGGTAGTGATGGTTCGTCACACATCCTGTTGTTGTGGTAGGATAGATCCTCATCCAGTATATCATCTTTGGATCTGTCCTGTAGCTCTCCCTCTTTTTCCTTCCTAAAACATGACTTTATCTCAAAATTTGTTGTTTTGTATCTCCGAATGTTTACTAGGTGAACAGTTAAGTCTCCATTGATGCATGTATAAAATTTCTATGAATTCCTAACACTCTAATTTGTACAGGTCAAATTCTTCAATATTGCTCGTGTATCACTGTGTATGCAGTAGTCTGGAAAGCACATCAAATGTCCCGAAATAAGGGCATAAGTAGGACCTGCCATGCTGGCCAGACAATGTTCTGCTTGTTCTGGGTTCAGTTCTTTTCCCATTGCCTGTATCAAACAGAACATTTAGGGAACTAGGAAATGCATGAGTATATGAAGTGTCAGTCCTGGATCTGGCAATCATCGTAATCAGCAGACTTCTTCGAGCCCATTAATTTCGGACTATCTCTATTACGGCCACTCAGACAGAGGAAAAGGCTCGAACAAGCGCGATGTCTGCATAATCCGGGATTACATAGATGGCACCAGACACCTCAAGATGATCCAGGCTTTGGGTTCTGAGGAAGGTTCGAACCTGCGACTTCGAGCGGAACTGGAAGCCAATGCGGCTTCTTCACGTGGACGGGTTGATGCGCGTCGCGTCACGCGTAACCCTCCGTCAAACGTGAACTAGTGCGACTCGGATGGCAACAACAGCGCGTTCAAGTCGAGCCCGTCGCGCCCAGCACTCTCAATCGCTCTATGCTGACGAAGACACTGGTGACGAGACAGAAGGGGAGACCTCAAGACCGACGAAGGGACAGGGCTCTCGGAAACGCCTTAGCGAAGCCCAAGATCAGAGTTTTTCTGAAGACGCGCTCCAGGGACGAGCCCCGCTCAGGACCGTGAATATTAATGACGATGTCGCGGAGAAGCGACGCAGAAGGAAGAGCGCGAAAGTGGCTATCGCTGACGATTCTGAGGCGGGTCCCTCCAGGCCGAGCGCTGACGGTCAAGTAGCGGAGAGCTCTCGGACTGTACAGGCCTCACGACAGAAACAACAGCTTATGTCCGTCGTCGAGACACCGGTCATCAATGTCCCGTTGGATGTCATGAACTCGAACTTCGAGGAGTGGATGAAGATGGCGATGGACAACGTATGTGCCTGCGCTATCTGAAGCTCTGTTCCTTACCTTTGTATCATATTTATCATACCATAGAAAATCAACGCGGCCAACTCGTGGAATTTCGCGTTGATTGATTATTTCCATGACATGTCGCTACTGCGGAATAACACGGACAATACAATCAACTTTCAGCGCGCGTCAAGCACTCTAGATGGTTGTGTCAAGATATGGACGAGTCGTGTCGACAGTGTCGGTACTGAAACGGGCAAGCTTCTCAGCAACCTCGCCTCTGAAGGGAAAGGAGACGTTGGTGAAGAAGAAGCTGGTTCTGACAACCCGGACGCCCAGGATCCGTCTCAACCCCGAAAGAGAGCAAAGGCACATCGGCCGGAGTCGACACTGGCAAAGACCGCAACTCAGCTGAAGAGCAAGAAGTTGGACCTCGAATTCAGCATAGATCCATTGTTTCGCAAGACTTGCGCTGACTTTGATGAGGGCGGTGCTCATGGCTTGCTAATGAATCATCTAAGTGTGGGCGTGGGCATTGAAGGCGGCCTACGCGTTATTTTTGATGCTAGTGATTCATTGGGCAGAGATGACGATGACGATGACATTCAAGAGCCCGAGGACGACGTAGACCTTAGCTTCCTTCGCAGTAAGTTGGATATTGTTTTATGCATTGCGTTCACAGTCTGAGGATTCACTCGCAGGAGAGTTCCTTCCCGACCTAGATGATTTGGACTCTAAAGCAATTGCGCATTCGCTCGCGGACTTCTCTTTCTCAAGAAACCCCTTTGCAGTGGACGAAGCCCCACTCTTCGTTGATGATACCCCGCAGATCGCTGTCGATGATGACGATGATGACGGAGGTTTTGCGGCAGCAGGCGATGGCGTGGCAGGAGACCCTCCATCAGTAGAGGACTTCTTTGTCGGTGACCAAGGGATAGATGACAACTATGGTGGTGGTGATGGCATGAGCCCCGATAATTTTGGTGTGGAGGACGGCGAACAGGGCTCTGTAGGTGCACAAGCAGGACACACTGGTGGGGTAGGTACAGGCGCCTTTGTGCCCTTTGATCCGCGCCGCATGCCCAACGAACGCGACTTTGTCATGGCAATGACTGACGCAGACGCGGAAGGCGGCATGATGGACTACTTCGACCAAAACTTCTTGAAGAACTGGGCCGGTCCAGAGCATTGGAAGCTACGGAAAGTGGTTCGCAGACGTAAGCCTCCTTCCTTTATTCCCTTTGGAATCTTCACTAACGCAATGAGCCAGCGGAAGTAATAGACACGAACGCTGCAAAGCCAAGGCGGGAACGGAAGGAAGCCTTTAAGATCGACTTCCTTTCTCCCTCTGACAAGGATGTGAAGGCAATCTCGAAAGAGCTATTCGCTCCTGTCACTCGAGGCGCGGTTCTCACACTACCAAAGTCTTCATTTGGAAAAACTACTGCCGCCCGGAAGAGCGGAAAGAACAAAAGGTTAAAGGAGATAGAAAAATGGGACGAACACACTCTGCCAGACGACATGCACTTCTCCAGCCGACAACTCGTCACCTTGTTTCTGAAACCCAAGTTCTCTGTAAGGCATTGGTTGTCGCTCATGTTCGCATTTGCTCACTGTTTAGTCGATAGCTTAAGATGCGCGGACAACGTGCTCCTCTCAATGATAATGGCGATGGCGAGATTGACGAGAACTTTTGGGCGCAAGCTGCTGCCGAGCAGGCGGCCAATCGCAATAATGATGATGCGGACGAAAGCAAGTTGCACTTCATCTGTCGGAAGACATAATTCTGAACTCTTTCCCTCATATAGCTGTTGGTGGAGGTGCTATACCTTTCAACACACAGTTCTTCCACGACGATGACTACGACGATGGACCAGGCTTCGACGATGCCTTCGACGGCGAGGGTGGCGATCCAGCCGCGGGTATCGAGCCCGGAGAGCAGGACCTGCTTGCTGCTACGCAAGGCCAGTTACGGCGTGTACGGCCTGAAACCGTCAACTATGCGAAGCGGGCCAAGCGTGTCGACGTTAGGAAACTCAAAGACAACATCTGGAAGAACCTTAACATCATCGTGTCCGAGCCGAAGCCGGACGATACTGATGAAATGGTGCGTGCTTTGTCATCGACGCCCAACAATATAATGCCAGCCTGTGTCCTGACTTGTTATCGTGCGTTTAAGGATACTGATGAGCCTGTGCCTACGGATCCGAGCGAAGCACGAATATTTGATGATGTTATCAATAGTTTGCAACATTCGTATCCCCAAGATAAACTGGCGGAGATCAGCACTAGCTTCTGCTTCATCTGTCTGCTGCACCTTGCGAATGAGCGTGGGCTGAAGCTAGAGACGGGTGTTTCCGACACGTTAGCGGGAGAGGAAGATAGCAAGGTCGGGAACATCTGGGGTTTGAAGGTATGTTCTTTGTTATTCGCTCCTAAATTGTCGTAGGGATGTCTCAATTGGCTGTAGGTATACCGCGATCCAGACGCAGCTCCAGCCGCGTAGTACATGGCTTCCTTGCTTAGTCGTTCTATCTTATACCACCTATATGGTTTGAGTTCTTTAGGTTCCATTTGGTTTATTGGCATCTGTCCACAGCCCTGTGTGTACACCCTGTTGTACGCGACCACATATCTATGATTTTTATTTGTTCGTTATTTGGACTGCCCAGCTACTTTACAAAGGGCCATGCTGATTGTCGTCGACGACGACCGACAAGCCAAACTCATACAATACTTTGCGTGTCAGGCCCAGACAATGTTAAGTGTCTGCTACGACTTTGCGGCGCTTCAGCCTTAGATCAGGACAATTCCATAAGGTGGAAAAGATACTCAAATACAAGTCAGACCGTCAAGAATCTTTTTCGTGTATGAGACATTGGGACGAGTCGTAGTATGCAAATAATCGATACGAGGTAGTTGATTACACACATCGCATCGTCAGCATATTGTATTTACCGGCCAGAATGACTATATCGATCAAATGTTCGTCTGAGAAAGCCTCACGTCGATTGCGGAATGGGACATCGTCAACGATTTTTTTAAATAGCGGCTTATCACACACGGAGCAGTCGAATGGTAGGTTTATATTTAATCTTTGAGGCGTTCCGGAACACTGTCTCAGGCTTTCTTTGTCTAGCTAATCATGCATGACATGACGCATACCTGTAATGCAATCAATCAATCAAAGCTTCAAAGTCACCTATGGAAAGCTTATCCTTATGCACCGTGACATAGGTAGACGCACCGTGATAAGCCTTATACGATTGGCCGTAGACGAGCCAGGGGCCTGTCAACGTGTCGTACAAATTGATGGCACCTACATATGATTCCCTCCGCGAAGACCCATGAGAACCCTCATCCAGTGGTCAAGGAACAGGAATGAAAACACATGAGCTTCGCGAAGGTATCAGGTGTAACTGCAATTTGGTATGGACACTGGATATCAAAGCAGTAGTGGTCGAGACCGTACGTTCCCTGTAGAGCCTATGGCATATAGACGCAGGATTCGGACAAAATTCCCGTTTTCCATGTACCTTGCTCACATGGAGGTCCTTTAGGTGGCCTTTTTCAAAACTGTCAGTATCCTTCGTTAAGAGGACGAGATGGTTGCTCGCATTCCCTGTGCCAGTGATCTCGTGCCACAGACCCGTCAGGTGTCATCGTCGGATTATTATACCCATGACGAGGAACAAAGGGAAGACACGCACGCCCGCCAATGTCGTGGAAATCAGAGCGTGGCGCAACAGGCGGCTTCCAGCGTCCTAGTACTCTCCGCGAGCGGGACGGTTGCCGCACCAAAGTTGGTGTGGTGGGGATTGGGCAAAATAGGTTACCTGTACTGTTCCCTGCGACGGCGGCCCGATTAGTGATCAGCTATAGCAGACTCGATCCAAGTCCCAGATGTATTTGGCTCAACAGCAGACGTGGTATTTGGAGTTTCTTGGGAAAATGGTGACAAGACTTAGGCAGCACTGCGCCAATTCGTGTGATCGGGATCTGGCGTAGACTATGGAGGAGTAAATGTTCATCTGTCTGGTAGAGGCCGAGACACAGAAACGCATATTCTTCTCGAAGAATAATTGTCTGTATCTCCGAATTTAGGATGGGGCATGAGACTGTGGACGGTAGCGGTGCCATGCTGAAAGCCCGTGATCTTGCTGCTGTACATATGATCCGAATCAGCACGCACCCAGCAAAAAAAGAGGATAAAAAAACAGCACGATATGCATTTCGCTGCATACCATCTTACGATGCGGAGCCCCAGACATACGTCTGCAGAGCGCAAGTCTAAAGCTCATGGCTTGCCAAGATACATAATTTTATCTGGGCACCGAATGAGCTGCGAAGGCAGAATGTCTCCAAGCACAAGAAGTATTGATGAACCCAGTTGGCGAGTCTCGAGAGTTGCAGCAGAATTATGCCAATCTTACGAACTACGTAGTCGGCAAAAGTTACAACCTATGCTCTGTCCGAGAGCCGTTTATCCGATGATAGCAAATCTCACTGGACAGGAGAGTCATTGTGTCATTACAGTCCTCTAGGGAGTATGACGACGGAAAATAAAAACATGCCGTGGTGAGTGCTGCGTAGTGATATGAAACAAGCAGATAATACAAGGATGTGGGGATATTTCGATTCCTAGTGGATACATGACTAGAGATACAATCAGCGTAACACAGAGAGAATGAAACGATAACACAAAACGTGAAGAAAAATATAGTTGATAACCCATGAAATATGGGCATGCAGTCAGACGTCTGCGACCGTGAGAACGTTCTCCATCACCTTAACTTGGCCTTCATCGTCATCCAGAGGCTCTCGCATCGCTTCCGATTAAGTGAGCTGAGCTCAGTAAACTCTCCAAATGCCTTCTCGGGTAGCTCGAGGGTATCATGCGCAGGCATGCGAAAGATGTCCGAAACCGGAAAGATTGTAAGGAGATCGTGAGTTGCAATGCGTGCACAGGGCGCGGAGGATGCGAGGAAGACACGGTCGATGAATGGTGTGAATGTATAGACGTCAAGATGGTGGTCTCGGTGATCATGAGGGCGTGCAGCTGGGCAATTGACGAACCGGTCAGCATTCTGAGTCATAGGATGGATTAATGTAGAGAGTATACCTTGCACAACCATCACCTGATGGTGAACCATGGCAACAGCGACAGAGCCGTAATCCAGCATGACGCTCCTCCGATGATTAGTGGTCGGTATAGCAAACGGTGGGCTGGAGAAGAGACGAGACGAGAGCAAAGCAGGGACGAAGGCTAGTAAGAAGCCAAGTGCAAGCTGAGGCAACTACGGTGAGAACTGAGCAGAGCGCAGCGGTGGGCATTTAAGCAAACGGTGGGCATTGTTCTACAAGCGTGCGGGATCAAACATGTTAGAGAAGAGGCCGATATCACAGCGTGGACGGTCATGAGACATGATAAGAGGAGACAAAAGGATAGTGGTCAATACAGAACAAAAGCACTGTCTTCACGTAAGCTTGCGAACAAAGTCGCGTCTATAACGGACAGCATCCTTCCTTGCAACTTACAAACCTTTGTGCCATACTTCCTGCAAACAACAAACCCACTACCACTTCTACACCTTTTTTTTTTCGAGGCATGTCTAAAACTTACCAGAACAACGCGTCAAGCTAACAGCTCGCGCGAGTTACGTAGTATAAGGTCCGTGAAAGAGATTACATGCAAGCCACGTTCGGATACTTGCCCTCCCGGACAACTCTAGACAAACTGCCGTACAATATCATTTCGTCTGGATCGGTCTTGGTTAGAACACACATGGTCAGCCTCCCCGTACAATATTGGCGCATACCTCGTTTTCCAGATCCTTACTCAGGCAAGAGACGCATACTGGCGCTCTACATTATAACCCAGGGGCGACAGTGGTATGATCGGCTAATGTGCCACCGCGTATCCGGAACAAAGAATACTCAGTTTCAGCGTGCAGTATTAATGCCGCTCACAGCGTATGAGCAATCTCATGACTATCGTATTTGCAGCGATATGGCTTTCATGGCAACACCCGCAACCGGTAAGTAGAAGAGGTGCTCCTTTTGTTATTGACTGTCCAGTCCCTTTTTGTATCATATAGCTATCGCACCTTTGCCTCCCCGTTTCCTCCTTTAGGCTGAGGCTAGACCCCTCTCTACATGCGTTTACGCATGCTCATTGTGTGGGATTTGGAAGGCCCACTGGCCTAGGCTAGCGGTTACACCCGCAAAAAGCTCCCCTATACCCTTTCTTAGTCTCCGGGCGTTGGTTTGTTGTAAGTTACCACCGTTTTCCCATGACCCCTGCATCAGGTATCCCACACAACAGACCCTGTCATGTCCGAGAGTATAACATTCGTGATAACGGAGGAGTCAGCAGGCCATGCATACGATAAACAAGGCTGCCCTATTGCCGTCATTACGGTAGGCTTTCCGATTTGCTCAGCTATTTTACAATGTTGAACGAACTGAACGACGGGAGATATCGGTATGTGGGACTGACCCATGACTAGGATATCGTTACAAACCGGCCGATATGTCACCAGCGTCTATTTCCTGTCCTCCATACCATTCGCACTCATAACAGGTAGTGGCTACGTTGCGGATCTGATTCCCTCACGACGTTGAATAGATGGTCCACGCCACACCACGTAGTTGATCGAGAACTACTAGTTAAAACCGTTCACCTCTGAAGGGGAACTGAACTGAAAGTGTTGCTATATACATTGGCCGCCGGTCTTAGAGAATGCCAGACCCAAATCGCACATCTGCAATTCTCCTGGACGCGCGTTAATGGTTAGTATCCTAGAATAGTTACCCACGACCTCGTCTTGGCTGAGCCGAGTCGACGTCCAGACAGTACGCATTCATTGGACGCGATACCGAGTATGGGCCGCGGCTCCCCGCTGTCCCGCGGGTTAATAGACTTAGCCTGCCAGTTTTCCGATGTTCCAATCAGCGTGGATAGCATATGTAAGCTGCACATGGGTCTTAAGAAGCCCAACGGCGCAGCTGGTCGACGCACGTACCTGTTCGGCGGCGACGAAGAACTAATATAACCACATCCAGTGCTCCAGTGCAGTATACAAACGAGGCTAGGCCCGCTCCTGCGAAGTATTCCTGCATGAGTCGCGGAAAATTCCAAGTCGCGTACTGAGCTCGGGCCTCATGGAACGCGGCTAGCCGGCGTCAGAAGCTCGGAAGACACAGGCAAGTATCCGAGCACAGCTCTTTTCCCTTGCAAGGGGAGACAAGGCCTTGTTGGCAGGCACCTATTATTAGGGGTTACACGTTCTGCATGGAACACGCACGAATACCGCTATCCTCGCCGGACGTCAATTGCCGTCGACGTGCATTCTATGTCGATGTATTCTGCCACAGCAACGCGCCTTCCCAATACAACGACGCTTGACTTGTAATTGCTCTAGTTGTGACGCGCCAAGGACTGGCAAGAGCATCCATGCGACCTTGACATGTCCAACGCGTCCTGGGATATCAATGATAATCCGAAGAGAGCGGTCTTGGGGTGGTTATATTTATCCCTGTGGGACCAAAAGCAGTCAAATCCGAGGTATTTTGGCTAGTAGCGTGAGTATGTGCTTATAATATCCCAGAGGGCCCAGCACTGGTCATCCCGTGCCAGTGATATGTTGTCTTGCCGGCCTCCATCTTGATCACCGTGACGAGGCCGAGGACAAGTAGACATCCCGGCCGTTCCATGAAGACAGGCGGTGACGCTCACGTTGATATAGAATAACGCTCGCTTGGACGTCCCCCGCGATGTCTCGCACTTCAGGTACGCGCACAGCGGTTGGACAGCGCCAACGAAGAGAGTTTAGACCGGACTCATGCATCGGGCAGTCACAAGATAGTGTCGCACACAGGGTATCATCCGATGGTACAGTATTATAATTAATGGCCGCGGGTGATTCTGCCGGCTCGCGCTGGTATGCCAGAAAACGTTGCATCCCGCGGGCTTGCAATTTCCATCTGTCCACTTCCGGACGCACTCACATCAGCGCACGGCAGTGTCAAGGATGCTCGAACCAAGGCGCCGTCGCCGCCAACGCTATACACACTTGGGACCTGTGACCGCTGCCATGATGTCTTTCATCGCTCTCTTATCGCCTCGATCTGCATCCGCCTTCCACGCTCGCCGCGGCTCGCAGACATGATGCTGTGCTCGCCTGCTTGCGCACACGTGTCTCGGACACGCAAGGCCGACAACCTTGGTCACACATGATCGATGATCGATGATCTTCTTGAGGAGAATTACGCATGCACTGGACTCGGACTCTGACAGCTTCCAAACATCCAAAAATGATGTTTCAAGGCCATTCCCACAGTGTTCCCACGGGTGCTTCCACGTGTGGGTGTATCTCTTTCATAGACCCTATGCTCCGTATAAGATGTGTATCTTGAATGGAACTTATCTCTCGCCGGCTGGCTGCTCCCAGCCATCGTATCTAGTCATCGAACGCGCTACTAAGTGAGGGCACTTTGCGCTTTCAAGGCGCTAGAACTTCTTGTGTAGTAAATAGTAGTGGTAAACCTATGCCGGGCTTAGTATTGTAATGATCGATGGTGACCCGTCACATCATGATCAGGAGGCGCGGGGCTGGTACTGGACGCGCGAAGTCTCCATAATTTTCCCATGTAACACCCTGCACCCCGGGCGCTGGTGCGTGACAACCGAACGTCACCGCTCCATACAGTGCACAAGCAGCTGTCACAGTGACTGTTGGCAGCGCCCGTCCGCGAGAACAAATGTCGACACAGTCAAGCATGAAACGTGTGTGGATATGCTCAGCATTACGTCATTGGGGCAGCGCGGAACATAACGGAGGAAAATAAGCGCAAAGGCCATGGTCAGTCATCGAGGTGTTCTTTTTGTCGGGGAACAGCGACAATCTCCGTCCGCAATCATCTGCACCAGGGGGCGGGCTCAGTTCCTCATCAGGCGACGCGTCTGGTGCCGTCAGTGGACCACGGACGTGTTATTCATATGAGTCTCGGGGGCGTAGCAGAAAAGTGAGGGCTTCGGAGTCTTGGCGGGTAAGCAGAGGCTGCCAGAAATGGAAATGGAGAAATGGCAGTGCTCAGCCGGCGCCCGGACAAGGGGGTCGGTCAGCACCTGCACCGCGAGAGCGGTGGCCGCGGTGCAGAGTATGGGTACGCGGAATGCGTGGGTATTTATGTAGATGTAGAAGAGGATGGGGGCAAACAGTATATGCCGTATGCTGCAGTAGTGCTGGCTTTTACTATGCATCACCAGTAGAACATGACTTGTATCTGTGGGGTCCGCGCGTGTGACTGCAAGATGCCTGAAATGATAGCCCCCTCAGGGCGGTGGGAGTGGGAAGCACAATCTAACTCAGAGCAACATCGGCGCGCAATGGTACCGCGCCATGCGACAGAGGCCTACATGAGCATATCACAGGTGCGCCTATGGATCTGAGGCAGAGTGATTGGGTTTGATGTCTTCATCTGTAGCGACTATGCAAGCTCAAGAATGCAGGCGCAAGGCAGAGGCGATAGCGCCCACTGATGCCCATGCTCCACGCAACTGTACCGCCGTATGTGCCGTATTTGTGGAGCAGCCATGATGACCCACCGATCCTGAGATGGTATGAATAACTCTTCATCTGACTGGGTGACAATGGGTTCCGCGGAGATATTTCCCACATGGTTGTACGTACAAGGCGTGGAGATTTCGGTGTTGGACATTTGGGGCAATATGATACTGCAGAATCGGGGATGACATCTGGGCTATGTGCGGCGTGCGAGGTCAGAAGACGACATCGAGGGTTGTCGCGTTTGCGAGTCGGGCACGGCCAGGAATATAGATCCACTGAAGCGCTAGCGTCAACCTCATAGTTCGGACATAAGGCAAAAATATATATGGCCCAGGCTCTCACGGGCGGCGGACACACGTCCATCCTGCCTTCCATATTTAATTGATATTGATTTAACCCGTTGAGGTGAAAACCGAGCAAGCATCAATCACAGCGGTGAACGGCAATCGTGTTTTGAATCCATCTGCAAAAACATCGTGCATAATGAATCCACACACATTCTGTTCGGATCGTTCGATTGCGGTGATACGGCGGGGAACATTGTGCACGGGTAGCCTTTCGCGTCTGGTGCAGACGCTAGTGGGGTGACGTGTGTGGTGGATCCCTTCAGGTCCAGAGCAAGGACAACGAGGCCGAGGCAGCGAGGCGATGAGATCAGCTGGTGCCGCACTGAACTCCCAGCGACAAGGTTAAATCAATGGTGTATATGCACAAACATCATGCGAATGAATGTGAATGAATTACATCCCTCTCTCGATGCCCGGCATGTTTTACGGACACTAATTGACAATTGTGTACTTGAGGACCGTTTAACGTTCATCACGTACCTATCCTCGCGACGACGTAAAAATCAAGCATCTCTGACATGCAAATTCAAACTCAGCGTTCTGATCAATCATCGCTGTCATACAAATTCTATTATTCAAGCCCAGCGCACTCTGCTCTCGTGCTCTTAGGTCTAGCCGATTTCTTTGTCAGACCTCCAAGGCGAGCAAGGGGTCATGGCAAAGAGCGGCATGCATACTGGGACTTTCACGGGACATAGGCACTGTTAAGTGGACCGTGGCACGCGAGATTCATTTGACGCCTCTGAGAGGTCTTTGCATCTTCAGCTTCATATAAAACAGCTACCACTCAAGTTGCCTGCTTTGTGCCTCTTGTGCTTCGATGGAGGGTATCCTGTTGAAACGAACGGTCGAACACTCGCAAAAAATGGCACGCTTGTCCTAGGAGGGGGGGGATAAAAGGTAGGGCAATTGCGCGAAGGCGTACAGAACAAAGTGAGTAATTTTTATATACCTAGACCCTGCATCCGCACTGCACCTGTGCTGTGAGATCACATAAGCTCGCACGGACCACGGTCGATCTCCAACAATTAGGCATCCTGCTCCACACACATGTTGTCATCTACTTACTGGTTACTTCTGCTGGCAGTACGCGAAGGACACCATCGATATGATTGAGGATGCCAAGATGGCGGGAATCAGTGTGGACGTGAGGCCAACTTTGGCCGATTGGGAGTCACCACCACCTTGTATCGTCACACTTGTAGCTTGCAGGGAGGGTAAGAACAGTAGTCTTGTTCCCGACATTAGCTATGAACATTTCGAGGTTTAAATGCGCCAGACATTCTGCTAGAAGGGAGGTGTGCCTCACAACATTTTATTTCGTTACCTCTGCCTTCTCAGACCCCTCAGTATCCTCCAGGTCGCGCTCTAGGTTCTAAATGTTGAAAACAAACAACACTTAGATGACTTCCAGCAAGAACTTAGTGCTCCAAAACTCATCATTTCGAAATTATGAGTATACCGTAAGCATGGGTCACAAAGATCTAGAACAATGCACTACTAAGGTGTAGTGTGTCGAAAAGTTGGAATTGGCGGGGAGGACTGCAAGTTTGTTGATCACGTTTGAAGACGTGGAAATTATGTTCAGTCTTACATGATCACCGTAGTCGATCTCTTACAGGAGATCATATCAAACTTACTTGAAAACCGAAGTCTGCTCCAAGGACACCTTTTGGGAATTCAATGCAGTGGTATGTCTGATCAATTGGCAGGTTGTCCCATCCAGGCCCAGGACCTCGTTAAGCCCCAAACATGAGCGTTGTCAACGTTTTAGGCACATTCCGGTTGCCACCTTCTTGCTTCGGTCTCATTTCTACCATCACTACGTATTGCGAAAAAATTGTGAATGAGTTTTGCTCTATGCCAGCCCTATCTCATCGTATATCGTATGCGCTGAGTCGTCTCTCGACCGCTTCTGTCGCGTATTCGAGTGTCATTCGTAGTCTTGCGTCTGCTGTCGGCGGCGCTGTTCCGCGTTCCGGTTCCCTGCTGCCCGCCAACGACGCCCCGCCACTTTCGCCGTACGCGCACATGCCCCGGCCTACACCCCTGTCCACTCTCGCAGATGCCGGCTTCCCCTACTTTCCTGCCACGCTGCTGGCTCGCGCATTTCGACCGCGGCACCACCCAAAGATGGGCAGCCCTCGAACGCGGCGATGACGCAAGCGCCCCATCCCCCGAACGTCTGCATGCTCGTGTGACGACGAGAGCGCATCGATGTCCTTGTCGGTTCCTCGCCCACTATGACCAATACGCCTATGACGTCGCGGCCATTGAGTTGCTTCCCGACCGCTTTGCTCCACTTGTATGCCATCAACACACGTGCCTCGAGTGGCATACCGACACGACCACGCGGTGGTTTGAGGTAAGCAGTCGATATACGTTGCCAGAGACGGCAAAAGGACGCATACCGGCTGGATCGGCGGAGCAGGGTGTCTTGGCACACCGAACCAATCAGAGGCGCTGGAAGAATGCAGTTCTGTACGAACAGCGTGATGCGCGTCGGGAACGCCCCGGCATGGATCCCTGTTCGCTCCTGCAGATGCCGGCTTCCCAACTTGCCTTGCTTCCGTTGCTGTCGACACGCGCGTTTCGACCGGGGCGCCATCAGAAGATGTGCTGTTCTCGACGCACGCACTACATCACCGCCATTGCTCTCTAATGCGACGACACAAGTGCCCACCATTCCCATACCTACTCCATATCAATCTCTCTGAAATTGCGGTGGGTAGTTCCTTCCATTTCCTCTTGAGCTCCTGGCCGGAACGAATATGAGCATTGGGCCTTAAACTGCAGGCTTCCATGGGCTCTGGACAAATTGTTCGCGACTGAGCTGGCCTAATTCGCAGCCTATGGGTTCGGTCATATGTACAGTGCCTGCTGATACTTCTCCTTTTGTTAGACCGTTTGAACATACGGTGGAGTCGGTTATATAAGCCGTGTTCTCTGGCGAATGAACCAGTGCTTCACAAAGAAATTCACGCCGAAAGTGGTGACGGTGAGACAGTTCTGGGAACATTGTACCACGAGGCCTGGAATGCGACCATGCGGCGACAAGCTGGATGGGAAGATGACACTCATCACGTTGTGAGGCATCATATCACGGCGAAGAAGGACGTTGCTACATGCAAGGCATGCATCATTCATCTCCGATGGCACCTGCTCGTGTTCCGTCTTGCAAGTCTGACTCATTGATACCCCTGATTGGCAGCGTTGCTGGACGTGTGGGTTAACTCGAGGATGTGGTATGAAGAGGTCGCCGTGGCCAGTCTACATCTGTGCAGAGTGGCATACATGCACCCCATTATCTTCACAGGGTGCAGATATCCTTATGTAGATCGTGGCACTGGCATGCGAGAGCCGCTTGATGCCCTTGATAGACTCGACGCTCACCATATTGGGTCCCTGCATTTTCGGTAGATCGCTCGATGCTGAACAGTGCTGCACGTAGTCTCATCTCTCTCTGACGACCTTTTGTTTCTTTTTGTTACAATCATTGTCTATGGAGGACGTAGCCCATCTTGGACAACCGCCAATGTACCTGCGTAATATTTTGTGCTTCGGCAGAAGGTACCACTGGCAGTCGCCGAACATCACTGAGAAATGCTGCATTCTATTGTTGTGATAAAATGTAGGGGATAGGTGACAGTAGGATAATAGGGTGTTATAAAAATACTATAAAGCCATATGGTAACGATTCCGCCTGAGTGCCACGATGCTCTACGGCACAGTATAGCAACCTCGAAGCCGGAAATTTTTCTGGAAGAAGAGGCGATGTGGTTCGTAAGCGGGGAGACTTTGAACAATGCGAGAACAATTGTGTGTGTCCCCGAGGGCCACCGCGTTGCTATGCCCTGCCATTCCAGTTTGATAGCTCGGAGTACACTGAGGGCTGTGGAATAGGCCTGCTTGTTGCTGTGGGCTCAGACCCTTGCGCAAGGGCCGCGTAACCGTAGTCTACACTACGGACCTATGGCCCTATCAGCATAAATACAGAAGATGGCAGGAGAACCGTGGGCGTTAAAGGGGGCTCTGAGAGAGTGACTTCCTCCTCAGGCTCGCACGCCTCCCGGAAATTGCTCAATAGAGGGGAAAAGCACTTGCCGTCTGCAAACTCGCTTGATCGCGGTCTGACTCGTCAACGATCCGCTTCATTTCTGCGAGATTCTTCCGCTCATTAGTGTGCGCGGCTAGGGGCTTGTTCCTCTCCTCATCCCTATACCGTGCGGAGTTCTTGTGCTTCTTGCGTTGGGGGTCTCGAGGCTTGGGGCAGTACTTCCATCCTGGGTACAGCGCCTGATGGGCCTGCTTCTCCACCGCGGCGAGATCCACGTAATGTGCCTTCTGCTCGGGGATCATTTTGTTCCACCGATCTGCCACGACCTTGCTGATGTTTTGTTCACTGCTTTCGACCGTCTCCCGCTTGATGATCTCTCTCTCCTGTGACCTGAACATCATGAAAGAATTGCGAGGTCGAGGGATGTGTCTTGGGTCCTTGCGTTTGTTTCTCCCCTCCGTGGGGGATGGTGAGGGCGATGAGGCATGGGTGTCGGCTGCAAGAAATAGAAAATCAAGATACGGCAGAAAAGTTAGCACGATGGAGAGAGACATCAACACGGGGGCATACGAAGATCGAAGACTACCCCTTCGCTAATGACAATGTCAGCGTTGGTAGTGGCTCGAGGTGGGATATAGGTAGCCTCAGCTAAAGTAATGGGGTAGATCGTTGCAGACGAGGATAAATCTAGATGTGCATCAACCATGCTCGTGAGCTCGAAGGTGGAGTGGATAGGGGAATTGTAACGAGGTATACCTGCACTTTTAAAGCGAGAGAGAGGTCATCATCCGCTCTGTCGATGCTGGCAGAACGAGCTTGAGAATGACCAGAAATGGAAACAAACGAGAGGTCGTCATACGTTCTGTTGATGCCGGCAGAACAAGGTTCGAGATTGGCTAATGGAAACGAATGTTGCCCTGATATCACGAAACGCCTCCGTAATACGTATAGGTCAATGGTACATTTAGTCTAGACTGAAAACCTTCACTTTGTTGACTCATGAAATTCCCGCTACCGATATATAGTGTATTTTACTAAGTTGGGCAGGCGTTCCCGAGTTCCCAAGCTCCTGAGCATTCAGGAAGGCTCGGGAACACCTCTTGTTTTTACCGCGCAGACGGTCCTGCATAAATGTGTGTCTTCCATAGCAGCATGTTGCATGGCGCATATGTGTGTGTGACATGACGCTAGCGACAGAGGGCACGCATGTGTGCGTGTGATGACAGTGGTGCTGCATGCATGAGAGGACGTGAGGGTGTGCGTACAACATAGTGCCAGTGACTGAGGGTGTGCGCACGATATGGTACTGACGATGGGCCCTGGGCGCGCACGTGCGTCGACACAGTGCATGAGAAAACCAAATATACACCACTTTTAGTGCCAATTGTTGGAGATTGCAGTGACATGCTCCAGTGGATATGTGCCTGAACATGTGATGGTGTGATGATACACATATGGCACAAATGCACAATAGTGTGATGGTGCCATATGGACCTGTTATGGGACTCAGGGATGGTATGGATGGACCCTGTTAGGATTCAGAGGCACGCATTTTTTATTTCTTTCATTCTCCTGTATTCTACAACATTCTGCTCCACATGCGCAGCAGTGGAGTGATCAAGGGGCTGTAACCCCCCTCGTTATGTCTACCTTTGTTTCATAACTATCAAACCGCAGCCAATACGAACCCTATAAAGCAGACCTACTATACGTTGTACAAGAGCATCTTGACCTCCTTTCATATCTTGTCATTTGTCTTCTTGTTGCAATCGCAGTATTGCTCTCGCGTTCGTCTCGGAGATCCCTGCTAAATCCTGATTATAGGTGTTTGGCTACTCCGGTACGCTAAACCCTAACATTAGGTCAAGATCTCCCACTCTGACTCGAACCAATCCTGGCTCCCTCCCCACCCACCTCGTTACCCCAAGGGTTTCGGTTTCACAAACGACGAGACACCTTCGTCTACGGAAACCAACCAGTCGAATACCTAGGCAACAATATCTGGAGAATTACAGATACACAACAACACATTGACACCTCGGGCTTTTATAGTCAAGACATCTCTGCTCCCTCTGTACGTTCGTACATTTTCGATCCAGTAACCAATACTCGCACAGAAGTCCCACTGCTAGAAGGTATTTTGACTACCCCTAGTACGGCCACCACTTCCCTTGAACCTATTCCCTTCTCTGCTCCCCCGGAACTTCTCCCATGACCAGAACTCATCATTGAAGACGTCGTTATGACTTCCACCACTACCAAGACACAATTCTTGAAGATCAACAAACCCTCAGAATTCGACGGAAATAAGAAAAACTTTCAAAGTTTCTTCTTATCCTGTACCAAATATCTCATTGCTTATGAAGACCTTCATGCATCCGACGCACAGAAAATCCTGTTTGTTTTGTCTTTTATGACAAAAGGCACGGCTCAAGCATACAATGATCGATATACTATGGAAAATCTGATGGGAACCACTTACCCATCGTACACTGATTTTGTCAAAAGTCTAAAAGCTGAGTTTGAAGACCCTCACAAAGTACGACAAGCATACTTAGCACTTCGACAACTCAAACAAGGGACTCAGACTATAGAAGAATACAACTCTGCGTTCTTAGCCTTAGTCCATGAAGCCGCTATTCCAGACGACCAAACCAAACTTGATTATTATGAACAAGGCCTCAACTCCAGTCTCGCTGATAGGATCTATAACTCTGAAGTCCCTAAAATGTTTGCTGAATGGATGGAGAGAGCTACGATCTTGGACACTCAGTGGTGTGCACGAAAAGAACAGAAGAAAACTCGCACTCCTTTTTCCTCTTTCAGCACCAGTCATCCTCGACCAGATCCTAATGCAATGGATGTCGATCGATGTCGACAGATACCAGGACCATGTCCTTTACTGAAGAAATTGACGAATGAAGAAAGGGAGAAGTTACGAAGAGAAGGAAAGTGTTTCGCTTGTCGACAACCTGGCCATATGGCCAACCAATGTCCAACAAAAAATCCACATATTCGCATTGCAGAGGAAGTATCTCTGCCTACCCCTCCACTTTCAACCCCTTACCTGCTAAGAGCGGCCTATTGGACGGTCTTAGGGAAGTTCTAAAATATTACTCCTGGTAACCAAGGTTTGGATATTGGCTTGGTGAAC